>MZZL01000405.1:1093701-1105502 GCA_002749535.1 Apophysomyces variabilis | reverse complement strand
AAAAAAAAAGAAACCATGTTAGAAGCGCGTGACATAAATAATTATGCAGTTCCTGGGAAATGTGAATGCACTAGTTTTGCTGTGGTAACTTAATTTTGTATGCATGTCTGCTACAGTAACAGCGTTTGGGGGGAGAGAAAAATGTGGTAATATAAGAAATTCTACCACCTGGGTGAAAAGTGGATGGAACCAGAGATTCTACCATGTGGTGTAAAGGTGGTAGAATCACCCTTCAACTGCAGTGTACCAAGTTGAACTGAAAACATATGACGTTTGTCCAGAGGGTTGCGTTCTGTTTATGAGCGACGATGACAGAACTATGTGTCCACAGTGTGGCAAAGCACGTTTTACAGATTCGTGTAAACGTCAACCTAATGGCGAGGTCATTCAGAAGCCAGCACAAACGATGACCATGTTGCCAATTGCAGACCAGCTCATGCTCATGCTGGGCGATAATGATACTTGCAAGCTGTTGTCTTACTGATATGAACGTGAAGAAGCAGAAGGAAAGTACATGGATCTTTTTGATGGTCAAGTTTACCAATCGCTCTGTAATGAGAAGCATATACTGACGGGGTGCTATGACATTGCTTTGTCCTTGTACATTGATGGCTTCCAGCCATTCAACAGTAGCAGTACCTCATTGATGATGATGCACATGGTGGTTCTCAACTTTGATCCATCTGAACGGTAAGCTTAAACAGACTTAAATTAAAAGACGAACTAATCAAATCGCCTTACTTTTCACAGTTATGAGAATCATAACATGCTTCAACTGGGCATCACGCCAGGATGCAAAGTCCCAACGAACATCTAGTCCTTCTTGCAACCTTTGCTTCAAGAACTGCAACAGTTGGAACATGGTGGTATGATCATTAAGAAGCTGGATGGAACTGAAGTTGCTGCAAAGGTGCACTTGCTTCTGGCCACCAGAGATATCCCCGCAGCTGCCAGTTTATGCAATCACACTGGCGTCTCATCCTTCTTCAGTTGTCACCAATGTCTTATCAGAGGCGCAAAAACCAGCAGCATGTATTTCATCCCTGATCTGTCGCGGCCATTTCAAAGACGTCCATGGGAACAGTTCGCTCATGGTGATAAGGTACATCATATAGATTCTATCACAAATCATATGTTATATACTAATAGGCTTTTTCAATTATTACTTACGTTTAATAGAAACAAGGTATCAAAGCACCTGTTCCTTTCACGTTGTTGAGCACGTTCATGGGCGCATACTTCTTTAGAATGGATGAAATGCATCTTCTAGGGCATGGACTGGGGCGATTGATTTGGACTATGATAGTGAATGACAAGGAGAAGTTTGGTTGTAGCCAACTTGATGAGCATGGTAACATTGTTGAATGGTATCCATTCATCCTGAAAAACCAGAATACATGTTGTGCCATCAGGGAGGCTATTGAGAGATCCCATGAAACAACTTCCGTTTCATTTCAAGGCCACTGAAATAACATTGCAACAAGTGCTGGTCACTATTGGGCTGTTGACTAGTTGGATTTTTTATTGTACGCTGTGCCAACGGTTGTGGTGGAGGGTTTGGAACAAGAAAAAACTCAGAGAGCTTTAATAGATCTGATTGTTGCTTGTCAGTTGAGTCTGCAGTGGACATACACTGATTCAGACTTAGATGTCATTGAGAGGTAAGTAATATGAATGAAAATAATGAGATAGACTGACCTTTACCTTTTTTAATTTAGAAATATCTCGAAGTGGCAAGCTTTCTTGGTCTGCAAGTACAACAACAACAAGGGAACTTTGAAGCCTCCAGTGTTTACAATTACTTAACATTATCTGTCCCACATAGCCTCCACCATGTGCAACCTGGGTCCACTTCATTCCATCTCTGCAAGGTGTATGGAACGCACCAACGGTTTGTACAAAAAAATGATCCATTCCATGTCAGCACCTGGTACAAACGCCAACAATGTTGTGAAGCGTATAGCAGCATTCCATTTCCTTGAGAGGGTTCATCTGCAACTACAAGAAGCCATAGCATACGATGAGCTCTCCTATCTTGCTGCAAGACGAGGTTCAACAGAGCCTTAGATATGGAGACTATACCAGGATGAAACTAATATCCAAAGCTTCGAAGGAGTTGTTGGTATTGTTGGTCAGACATTCTGTAATCTGCTCGCTGCCTTTTGGATCTACCAAGGTAAATTCATGTCTGATGCAACTCCACGCAGCGTCATTTTGCAATTACACCCTCAGTTCTTTGCATCTGGTCGTATATAAAAAGACAGTTGCATTTATTCCAGCAAGCTGCATGATAACTACCATGGTTCTGCCTGATGCAATTCATTGGCGCTGTATGAGCTTGTGAGGATAAAGTAAGTCTTTGCTTTTATGTTATTGCATTGCAACTTACATCTTTTCATTTCATCTTATTAGCAATGCTAAATAAGAGGTGTGTGAGATGTTCTTTGGTGAGACTCAATTCTATGTTTATCACTAGCATCAGGGAGACAGGCAGATTCTTGCAGTCGTCCACTTCTACAAGAACATAAATCAGCAGAGCAATCACTTCCCAGTGCTTTCAAAAACCACATCTGACAGTGGGGTGTTGAAGGTGGTTGATGTTGACGGTTTAAGAAGCACAGCTGGACTGGTGACAAGCCTTGAATCCAACAACCGCTTTCACATCGTTTGGCCTTATGGCAAGATGCACCAGGCGGTCAAGTTTGGAAACCCTTCTTCTTTAGAGTAGTCACTTTTTTTTTCTTCCATCATTCTAAATTATGTTTTGCTCTCTTCCACCTTTTTGGGTCTCTTCTTTTGTTTCTCCTTTTTTTTTACCTTTTTCATTTGCTGACCTTTTTCTACCCTCAAAATATTTCTGTTCCTCTTCTTTGTTTTTCTTCACTGTATAGAATCTATAGATTAGTCATTGCTTGAACCTCTTTGTTACATAAAACTTCTGACAAAACTACCCATTATCACTTTAAGTCCTAGTCATCAGTAACTACAGCTTGTCCACATTATCATTTTGGAGAATCTTGTGCAGCACTGGTACACACGGTATGCCAAAGTCAACTATAGTTATTGGCTTATCAGTTATCTTCTGCAAAGGGTTACTACCAGTAGCTAGCTGCTGACATTGAGAGTATATGGTACCTGTAAGAGTAGAAGTGAGCCAAGTTTGGTTTTTGCATATGTCAAATCCAGATCAAAAAGAAAAAGCATGATGCTTTCAACTAATTGAGTTGTCACCTGTCATATGAATATGCCATCTTCTGAATGACTTTGCAAGCATCAGTAAAGATCCCTACTTTTAATGAACTTTCACTACTTTAAGTGAGCACTTCCCTACTTTTAGTGATTTTCACTACTTTAAATGAGCGCTTCCTTACTTTTAGTAATTTTCACTACTTTAAGTGAGTGCTTCCCTACTTTTAATGAACTTTCACTACTTTAAGTGAGCGCTTCCTTACTTTTAGTAATTTTCACTACTTTAAGTGAATGCTTCCTTATTTTTAGTAAACTTTCACTACTTTAAGTGAACCCTTCCCTACTTTTAATGATATTCTCTACTTTTAGTAAGATTTTCCTTACTTTTAGTGAATATTCACTATTTTCAGTGATTTTCACTACTTTTAATGAATTTTTCCTACTTTTAGTGGATTCTGTTACCATAGTGTTTGTTTAGAGAATGAACAATAACTATGCCATGGTTGACCTAAATTGTAGATAAGTTAAGAGGAAGAAAAACCTAAAGTAAAATATAATTTCAACATATTACTAAAAATAAGCTGAAGTATATACCCTCATTTACTGATGCATAAGAGAATTTAGCATATCTAAGTGCATCATTATCAATGAGCTATTTCATAATATTAAAACTACCTTACAACAATATCTATAATGTGCTGCATAGATTGTAAAGGATGTTGTATAGCTAGTATGTCGTTATACACCTTAATAGCGGGACTACAATACAGTTTCCCAATTTGGTATATGGATCATCGTATTTTACATGCAATGTAGCTCTCTCCTTTACGCAGTATAAAGACGATCAGACCATCTTACTACATGCATCATGTATCAAACTAAGTGTACAGTTTAATCTATGTAAGGTGGTTCTTTCCCTCTTTCTTTACATTTCTCTATCCTCATAGATCTACACTGCATCTATAGAGACAACACATAGAACAACATATTACACAACGCATACACTTACATTTAGAGACAACATATAAATAGTCGTGAAAACATAATGATAAAAAAAAAACAATCTCGACTCAGTCTCAAAGGATTCTATTGTCCAATTTTCTTTTATCTCATTTGTCTCTAACATATACCACATTTTTTTTCCTTTGAATACCTTTTATTATGTCTGCTCAAAATGACAATACCAACCTCTCCCGTTTTCAGAACCATTTCGCAAGAAGATCGTGAAGCTATCAGACAGGTAAGGCTCGCAACGGTCGGTATGGGACAGTACGGGCCGGTGCAAGGTAGCTGGACCGAGACCGCCGGTTATTACTACTCGGTCAGTATTCGGGACGGTCTATAATCGGGACAGTCCAAGGTCAGGTACCGAGACCGCTGGAAGGACCGTTGGGAGGACCGTCAGTCTATGCTATGCCTTTCACATGACATTACACACAATATTACTTACAGACATTCAAAGTAAATATTTCTCTTTACTTCAATAAGTGCAGTTATACAAGTATACAAAAGCTTTGTTGCTTGCAAGATTTTCAGTTTTAGTGTGATTTACATTACAGATTAAGAGAAGCAGTTCATGTAATAAGAAAGATAAAATGCAATGCATCGTTTATTAACTGCTAATTCAACACTCGATCTATTTCAGAGAATACTGTATATCAATTCTTTAGTTCTCGTCGTAGCCGGTATTTTTCAAGCATACATGCACGAATGGTTTCTACAGCAAGTGAAGCACGATTTGGGCTTATAATAGCCTTGCCAGCGGAGAAGACTCGTTCTGATGGAGCACTTGTACCTGAGATAACGACGTTAATCAGAAGACGAATGTGGGGTGAACAAAGACACTAACCTGGAATTGCTAAGTAATCGCGCGCCATTCTAGCTAAGGATGGATACTTGCTAATTCCTATAGTCTGCCACCAGCGAAGCGGATCGCAATTTTCAGCATCGGTTGCGAGATATTCGAAGAGCTCATCTTCTTGTCGTGCCTTCCCTTTGTCGCGCAGATGACCGAACAGATGCTGTAACAGTTCATCTTTTTCCACCTCTGTTTGTGCCGAACTAGTAGCAATATTCTCACCAGCATGCTCAACTTCAGGGTACGCCATAAAAACGGTGCGCACTTGCTTCTCTACAAACTGTACCCATTCAGTTTCCCATTCGTGTCGCTTATGGTAAGATAGCTTCAGTCGAGGATCTAGTACTGTAAACGATCGTTTAGCTTAAAAAATTTACGTTAGAGTTACCTGTTGCTACTGAGCAAATGGGTGCGAAGTCAGTCATGTTATAGTACTTCTGCAGTTTTTCGAAGCATGCAACTGCTGCCTCCTGAAGCTCCGAATTGCTAGTGGTGTAGTTATCCAGCTTGTCCATCAGAACGTTATATGTAGGTATAACGATCCCCATGGTTGGGTAATTGCTAGCACTTAACATTGTTGTGCTCTTTTTGAAGATCTATCATTAAAAGGTGGGCACTACATATTTAGAAATTAATATATCTAATAGTAACTTTACCTCTAGAAGGTCTTTCAAGTGAATTAAGATTTGCCACTCATTCTCAGAAAGCGACCATTTGTTCAGGTGGCTTTCAATGCTTATCAATACAACGAGTGGACCTTGGATACGCAACGCGGAATCGATCATGTCATACGTAGAATTCCACCGTGTTTTAACATCAATTACTGGCTGGTAATGTCGCACATTCATGTTTGCACAGCACTGCTTCAGTTTTTCACGGAGTTGAACAGAACGGCGGATCGAGACAACGACATTTCGAAGCTATAACTGTGCTAAGTCTAATATATATGTAGTAACTGATTACCTTGGCTAAAATAGAAGAAATTTCGGTCGTGCTCCGATCAAAATGGATCTGTTCGTCATATACGTTGATCGTTGCTTCGGGGATTATTTTGATTGTTGCCAAAAGATCCTGCACCGCAAGGTTAATAACATGTGCAAGACAGCGGTTATGCTGTCTTTTAGCACTGAAGAAGACGCCATATTTGGGCCAGGTTTCTTCCAGATGTTGCATAAGTGTATCATTACTTGATGCATTATCAGTTGTTATTGCTAAGATCTGTTGATAGTGGATCATTTAAAACTGGTAAACGGTATCAAACCACCTACCTTCGAATGTATATTGAGATCGTGCATTGACCTCATCAAGGCATCACCTATTGCTTGCCCAGTATGACTTCCCGCGATATGGATAAAATCTAGCAGTAGATCGTGGATCTGCCAGTTTGCATCGATGAAATGTCCAGTAACTGCAAGGAAACCAAATGAATTTGGTGACGTCCACATGTCAAGCGTAAGGGATATATTAGAATCTAGTGTCTAAAAGAAGGTATTAATATGATAATTGCATTCTGCAAATATCCTACTGCAAGGTGATCTCGCAAGATAGTATGGCCATGATTGCAGCTATTTATAATATCAGATTTAAGAGTGTTTGCACTTATGGATATCGCTTCTGGATTGAGGTAACTGATCAGGGTTTGAAACGATTTTGACTCTATTTCAATGAATGGCTGGTCATTGAGAATAACCCATTCCCGAAGATGTTGACGAAATTTGGAGTTGCTAAATTGAGGATGGCTACATCACATGTAAGTACAGCAAGATATACATATATTTAATGGTACTTACGAGGTAACAAATTGGTCCAATGGTCCTTTTTGGGTTGGAGGCTGAGCACTCTTCCATTCTTTAGGATGGTAACTGCTCATATGTTTTCGCATTTGCTTAGTGCTGCTCCCGTTAGCAGAAACCACTGATCTCTTCCTTGTTCTAGATAGGATAAGCAATGTATTAGAGGCGTAACCAGTTTGGCATATTAGCACAAACCCATCATCTCCGTCACATATGGTACACAAAGCTGTCTTCGACTTCGAACTATTATCCCAGTTAAGTGGTTTAAACCACTTCCAAACAACGCTAGTGCGTGTGCTAGTCACGGTGGCAGAAGAGGTACTAGCTGCAACTGACGTGGAAGACTCTTGAGATTGCAAGCGGTTTGGGGAATCAATTTGCAAGGAAACGATAATTGATTCTTCATCACTGTCTGCTTCAGTGATTCTTGGACGCTTTTCGTTTCGCTTGTGAATAGACATGTTTTAAAGGTACAGACACTCCACCATAACTACACATTTAATTTATAGCTTTTTTGCAAGTTACACGGATCGTCATCACAATGCACTATGAAAAAACGTATGTATGTTAAGAAATCGATCAACACTATATCTAACCAGATATTGAACAATTTCGTATTGATTCCCGTAACGAAGCTCCAATGTATGTATTATCACGTCATTGTGAGGGTGATTACAGTTAGGATATGCATCCAAAAAAGTACAATGCTTGGTTGCCCAAATTGCTATGGAGAATTTATAAATTTGGTAAGTGAACAGTGATTACTGCAGAAACCTAAGGTAAGAGTTTACCTTTCAAAAACTTTTTCATACCAAATGCTACTGTTACTTGAAAACGGTATGGCATATAATGTCGAAAGAAAAAACAATTATCAATGATAACAATACGAAGAATAGAATACCACCTTACAAATAATTCTTTGTTTGCGCATACTATAAGCAAAAATAAAATACTACGAACTGATTAAATAAAACTATTTTACTTGTTGTGAGTGTTTTTTCTCCAATAATACTTTATAGATAATAATTTTCTTTTTGAAAACCAAAACTACTATCATGACCGACGGTCCAATCGGTCGGGTTGGGACGGTTTACATGAACCGAGATCGGTCCAAAATATATAAACCGAGACCGTCGGTCCAAGGGGTTCGGTCCAAAACTTACAGACTGAGATCGACGGTATGGTTCGGTATGGGTCAGTATCGGGACGGTCGGTCCAAAATTGCGAGCCTTACAGACAGGCCATGTCCATGGGCAATCTGGTCGCTCCACAGGAAGAAGACACCGCTATGCAAGTGGTAGAGGAGTCCACAGAGCTCCACATTGACTTGGAAAAAATTCAAGAAAACTTACATCAAAAGAAGAAGGCTGCCACTGATAAATTGATCTGGGTCTTGGCCAATCTGCAAGGAACACAGCAGGAATGGGAAACAGCTCAGGCAGATCTTGATGCTGCCAAAACTGCTTGGAACGCTTTTGTGGAAGCTAAGAAGGTACGAGAGGAAACCTTTACAGAAGGAACAAGCACAGAGGGAAAAAGCAGCCAGACATCGGCTGTTGTACCAAAAGAGCTACCAGCATTTCAGATCAAAGGTGGGCCTATCAGAAATGCAAGCAAAAAGATGCATGACACCGTATGTACGTTCATCAGCGCTTTTAAGGTGCAATTGAGGGCGTATAAATTGGTTCCACTCGATGACCATTGGGAACAGTTATTCTGGTTGACCTGTGATGACACGCAACGTCAATGGTTTGCACGTACATTAGCTGACAAAGGACTTCGCTGGGAACAGGCGCGTACACACCTGGAAAAGAAGTTTGGAAATCCCTTCTACGTCTGGCAAAAGAAGGATGAACATCGTCACCTGGCACAACGTCCTGATGAAAGCATACACCTCTTTCTGGAATGATACCAAGAGGTATCTTATGAGGCCAATTTCGCAAGTGACCAAGACTTGGTGTACAACTTTGTGTGCTCCCTGTTACCACCAATTAAGAAAAAAGCTTGGTCTACCCTGACGAATCAATATGGTCTCGAATTAACAAGTGACCTGCAGCAAGCTGCACAGTTGATTATGGCCGCATGTGGGGAAGGTACCAACAATACCTATATGGAAACAGCATCCAACGGCAAAAGGCGATACGACAACGAGGGTTTCAATGGCAACAAGAAGCACAAACGTGCTAGACAGGGCACCTGCCCTCTACACCCAAAAGGTTCGCATGCTAAGGAAGACTGCTTCGTGTGGAAATCAATGCTGAAGGAGGCAGCAGCCAAGAGCAACAAACCCCACAACAACGGACAAAAGGGGCACAAGGAGCCAAACCTCTGCCGCTACTGTAAAAAGGTGGAATACACCAAAGGGCACACATGTCCAGAATATTGGAACAGCAAAAAAGTGGTGGCAAACCGCTCCGCAAAGGTTATGGATCTAGAAGATCCAGACAACCTATTGCCAATCAACATGGAGAAATTGGATCTCCAACAACAAGGTATTCACCTTACAAATTCCATTAACAAAACCACTGACTCAATTTACGTACCAATTCTTGTACAGAATAAACGACAGTGGGGCCTCATTGATACGGGGGCGAATGGATCTTTTATGAACCTGGGATTAGCACAGGAATTACATTTGTCAGTCAACACAAATAAAAAACATAATATTCAACTGGCATCCACAGATGGTACCATAAATAGTTTTGGCACTGTTGAAGCAGAATTGTCATACAAGGGTAAACACCTAAAACATACCTTCATTGTTATGAATCTATCACTGGGTACACAAATCAGCATCGGTTTGGATCTTATGCCCAAGTTAGGATTAGGCATCACAGATATCGCAGCTTCATGGGATGACCAAATGGAGAAAAATTCCAAAGACAATATCATAAATGATATTCCTAAGCCCAACGACTCACCCGCAGGCACAACAGCAGAAAGACATGTATTCTTTCAAGCAATTCAGCCTTCATTGCATACTAATGCAAACATACCTAGTTCATCGTTTTGCACAATACCCGAGTCAATTATACACTTAGACATACCAGAAGGCCTAACATCATACTAAAGACAATATGATCTGCCAATGGTGTATGAATCCAAAGTACAAGAAGCCGTGGACACTTGGTTAAAAGAGGGAACAATTGAAAGGGCACCAGTTGACACAGCCTGGAATAGTCCCTTAACCTTGGCACCAAAGAAAGATGCATCCGGTAACTACACTGATCGTCGTCCTTGCTTGGATCCACGACATATCAACAAACTCATCAAAGTGGATCGTTACCCACTGCCTCTTATTGGAGACATATTTCACAAGCTCGGAGGTTCTACTGTGTTCACTACATTAGACCTTAAAACTGCTTTTCATCGTTTCCAAATCTATGAGCCAGACCGTCCTAAAACAGCGTTCACTTTCAAAGGCACGCAATATATGTTTAAAGGTTGTCCGTTTGGTCTCAAGCCGATATCATCCAAGTTTCAACGCATCATGGATATCCTTTTCTGTGATACTCCATTCGTTATGACGTTTGTGGACGATATTATCATATACTCTGAAAATATGGAAAAACACACAGTGCATGTCAAAACTGTTATCGATAAACTTACTGCCGTCAACTTGATCCTCAATCCCAAAAAATGCCACTTTGCACAAAAGTCGGTTTATTTATTGGGTTTCTGCGTGTCAGGAAAAGGCATAACGCTGGACCCACGCAAAGTGAGTAACATACAAGAGTGGCCACTTCCTCGCACAGGAAAAGACGTACAACGTTTTCTTGGCGTCATCAACTACTTCCGGGAACACATCCCTAATGCTTCCATGCTCACAGCTCCATTGGATCGGTTACGCAATGCGGACAATCTGAAAGACCTTTGGACAGAAGAGCACACGACCACTTTCCAAAGCCTAAAGCAAATTTTGCTGACGCTACCTATCCTGTGCTACCCAAACTTAAAATACCCGTTCAGTGTTGCAACAGACGCCTCTAACACAGGCATTGGGGCAGTTCTCTACCAAATAATTAATGGAGAAACACGCCATATTGCTTTCATGGCACGTGCTTTAACAACAAGCGAACACAATTACTCCACTACCAAACGAGAACTACTTACTATTATTTATGCGCTCAACAAATTCCACAAATATCTATGGGGAAACAAATTTACCCTCCTGACTGACCACAAGGCACTAACGTATCTTCATACGCAAAAGAAGCCTAACGCCATGATGATTAACTGGCTTGATACACTTCTGCAATACGACTTCGATGTTGAACACCTCCCAGGTTTACGAAACATCTTACCTGATCAACTTTCACGCCTTTTTCCCCCGGCAAAAATGCTGGAAGGGGGTACTGCTCCCGCAATAAGTCAGGATGATAAGGAAAAGCTTCTTAATAGGGCAGCTTCCGTGGATAATGACGATAAATTAATTCCACCAGAAAAGGAACGCCCAGAGCTTTTACACAACGCGCATATATTTGGACATTTTGGCGCTGACGCCATGGTCAATGCACTTTATAACGAAGGGTTACACTGGCCAAACATACACAAAGAAGCTGTAGAAACAGTAAGAAAGTGTGCAGAGTGCCAAAAGCACAATATCATAAAAAGAGGTTATCATCCTCTGCGTCCTATACATGCATACTTGCCTTGTGATCATTGGGCAATAGATCTGGCCGGTCCTTTCACTACCTCTCACACAGTTTAACAATTATTTGTTGATTATGATCGACATTTGCACTCGTTTCTGTGTTCTCCGTACAATACCTGACAAATCTCAAAACACAGTAGTAAACGCTGTAATTCATGTCTTCTGTGATTTTGGATTTCCTCGATATCTACAATCTGACAATGGAAAAGAGTTCATCAATTCACTCATTAAATTACTGGCACAATCATCAGGTTTTGATCATCGATTGGTCACACCTTATCATCCAAGAGCCAACGGCGTAGCAGAA
>MZZL01000405.1:841761-1091277 GCA_002749535.1 Apophysomyces variabilis | reverse complement strand
TACACGATCCAACAAACGTCTGAATAATAACCAGAAGAATTCACGACAAAGTAAACGTACACGAACATAACTCCATACAACTATCATTTAGTTTATGGTTAAGTCTAACCTAGAAGGGGATAATGTCGTATAGCTAGTATGTCGTTATACACCTTAATAGCGGGACTACAATACAGTTTCCCAATTTGGTATATGGATCATCGTATTTTACATGCAATGTAGCTCTCTCCTTTACGCAGTATAAAGACGATCAGACCATCTTACTACATGCATCATATATCAAACTAAGTGTACAGTTTAATCTATGCAAGGTGGTTCTTTCCCTCTTTCTTTACATTTCTCTATCCTTATAGATCTACACTGCATCTATAGAGACAACACATAGAACAACATATTACACAACGCATACACTTACATTTAGAGACAACATATAAATAGTCGTGAAAACATAATGATAAAAAAAAAACAATCTCGACTCAGTCTCAAAGGATTCTATTGTCCGATTTTCTTTTATCTCATTTGTCTCTAACATATACCACAAAGGAAAAGAAAGCAAAAATTAAAGAGAAAGTAAAAAGAAAGAAAAGCTTTCTTAACTTTATTATTTGTGCTTTTATTAGTAAAGTATATAAGGGCAATGTACCTCTGATATACTATTGAAATAAGAAGATAAAAACTTTATTGTAAAGTGTATACATTCAATCATATTCAATTCTAGTAAATGTCTTAATCCTATAATCAACGTTTTACTGAATACTATACTATTAGAGAAATATAAACAGAAGTTTAACTGTCATTACCTGTCCCTATAACTAGTAAACAGTTGACTTTAGCCATACTTAGCTGCCAGTTAATTAATATAGAATACAAGCTAAGAGAGCTTAGCCAGCAATAGCAACTAAATGCCAAACAATTATACAATATATTAGTTAAAAATCAATAGTTAGATTACATTGCTTGGTAAAATATAATGTAATCATAGCTCAGCTTCTCAAAGTACTAATGTTAGTAGTTAAGCTATTAGCAAGAGAATAGCTGGGCCTCAGAATCCTAAAATTTTAATAAATATAATAGCAATGTCATAAATTATAACTTAGCTTTATTATAAAGGCTGCTTTGTAGCTTTATAGCCTAACTTGGTATGAGGTTAATTTCTAGCAGATTCAGTTATTGTTTCCTCTATATTATAATAAACTAAGGCATCTACAGTCAATAAAATATTATTTTGGAAACTAAATCTTATAGTCAACTTCTATATTAATCTTCTGAAGCAGTACTAGAATGCCTCACATTTGTGAGAAAGCAGCTAATCACAATTTAACAATGAGTATAGCTAATTTAAAATGTGTCACCATTACTATATTCAAAAGATTACAAGCAGTTATTTTCTTTATACTGTCTTACAGTTTGCATGGTCTGCATCACAAAGTTATACTCATTTGCAGTAGAGCAAACAGAATATTTGCAAGCTATATTGTAGTTTATATAGTAGCTCATTGTTAAAAGGAAGCTCACATTAAAGGAATAAAAGTAGATCAAGTATTAATTACTCTAATTAATAAAAGGTTCCTTAAATGCAGCTATATTAAACCTTAAACAAAAAATTTTAGTGACATTTTAAGATACTAAAAAATTACTAAAACTTATTTTTAAGTACAGTGACTAATTAAGTAATTCTACAAATAATGCAAATGAATATAAATAAAGCTAGAACATTTATTTATTATTTGAATGATACTAAGAATATTTAAACATTTATTCNACGAAGTTATTACGCCTTACTAAAAACCAAAGAATATTATCAAAAGTTATTTATATAGGCTCTATGTGTTTAAAATTTTATCCGCCAAGAAGTGAATGAGTTCTGAGGTTGCTAAAATATTTCAAAACGACGCACCGGCAGCGCACAACGACGCACCCTCCGTGCGGCACGACCGAGAAACCAGTCACCAGATCGAATGGCCGCCTTTGATCCTGCCTTTAATCCTCGCTTTCAGACCATTTAAGCGCGTTATGTAGTATGTCAATGGAGTGAAATTAAAAATTATAATTTAAACCAAGTAATGTGGTAATTTATTGTTGAATGCGATCTTTAGCTGTTGGAACTATATAGAATACACTTCCAGTCTCCGAGTTTGAACAAAAAATTTTATTTAAGCTCTAATATAACATTTCACGCTCAAACCTATAAGCGGTTTATGTACACACCTGGGTACAATATTATGTACTGGCAAATACGTTTATACATAATCACATTAAGCACAATCTGAGCAATATAAGCGAAAACAAGAAGGCTCTCTTGGCTACACTTGATTTCTTAGTGGATAAACGTTTAACCACACAGGGACTCTTATAAACAACAAACAACCTCATTGTAATAACTCAACATTCTGAGAACATTATAGCAGAATCTCAGTATAATAAGTTTTGTAAATATAGTAGAAGGCTTACAGCTAAAGATCAGTAAATATTCATTATTTATTTATTCAATTCAATTTATATTTGTCAAAAGCAAATATAAATCATGCTTTTTCATTCAATTCATTTAACAAATATTCATTTATAATTCAATTTGATTCATTTAGTCTGTAAAAAAAGGTATGTTTATTTCTTAATAGGATTATTGATAGTATCTGTACAAAGTAAAAATTATTTTATTAATGAATACTGTATGTTAGCATATAGCTTAGTATTGTCTCTCTCAGTTAAGCATTACAATAATTTAAAATTATTAGTACAACATTGCTATTCATTACTTTCTAAACATATTGTCAATAAAACATTGAGGGTAATTATCTTAATCTATAGTAGAGTGAGATTACCAAAATACATTACAAATTAAAATTAGAAAGGAGATGGGACTAAAATACAGGTAGTAGAACATAGTGTGAACAGATTTTAGCTAGTATGGATTGCAGCATGTAAAACAGATTAGGCATTATTTATGAGCTAAGTTGTCAGTAGAAATAGAATTAACATAAAACCAAACATATATATGCATCTGAAGTCTAAGCTAGACAGACCATTTGTTACAATCTTAGGACAAATGAAATATATAAATTGATTGTACAATTAAGAATACTAATATCATCAGAAAAGAAAAAAAAAAAGAAGAGATATAGTCTCTAGATTTAATTTATACTTTATTTTTGATAACATTTTTCTTTCAAGTGATAATAATGAAGACATATTAGTTTTAAGCTATTATTTATCCTTATCTATAATTATTTGTCCCTAATGCTTATGAAGCTTACTAAGTTTTAACATATTACCACAATAATATAGCTGTGTAATATTACTCTTTGCTGCAGTAAAAAGTAGAAAAATAAACTGTCATAGTAAAACTTACATAATATCCTCCCTGCCACAGTTATAGTGAGTTATGTATTGTAGTGATATTGACTGTAGCAATAAGGTATATAAAGATCATCATAATAAAGGTAAAAAGGCAGTTTATCAAAATATTATTGTTTATCCTTATCTTTTTTTTATTGTCATCCATTATCATGCTATACTCTTTTGCTAAATCCTCTGCATATGCTCAAAGACATTTGTCTGGAATGACTGATATAAGAAACAATTTGCTACAACAATAGTTAACCTTACATATTAGAATACATTGTCTTCACAGGCTACTGATAGCCAAATCAATGATCTAATGTCTAGTCTTGAAAGACAAGGGTCATTTATGTCTGTTATTACTAAGGTTAATGACAATAAACAATTAGACGATCTCTTCTCTTCAGACAAACTACTGAATAAAAAGAAATGATCTCCTAATAGTTAGATTTTTGTCAACAGATGGGCGTCTCATAAATAAATCAAAGATGTCAACAAAATTGTCTGTAACTACATAAGCGCAAGTGGAGTTCTATGCAAGTGCCATTATATGAACGTTGGTAGATCTACTAGCAACATGCTTACCCATCTCAAGAGCAAGCATTGCATTAATGAGCATTCTCCTCCTGTGAATTTAGGCGCATTGGTGCCAACAGCTGGTCCACTTGAAGCATTCCTTACCAATGTTCAAAGAGTAATATCAAGCTAACCATTTTCTAAAGAAAAGTTTCATCAACTTCTTCTTGCCGACATGATTGCCACTGCTTCTCCTTATACTTCAGTTGAGTGGAAAACATTGCAAGACCTGCTTTACCTTGCCCATTGTGCACCTGACATAAGTAGCCTGAAGTTACCAAGTGCAACAATGATCAAGTGTGATCTGGAGCAATCATACCAATTGTATAAACAACAAATCATTGAATTGCTTTAAGAGCAATCTTACCTGGCATATACTATGGACAGTTGGATAAGCAATTTGTAGGACGCCTTCCTAGGGATTACTGCCCATTAGATCAATGAGGATTGGCAGGCAAACTCTATCATTATAGGTTTTGAACCTCTTAATAGACCTCATTCTGCAGTAAACATAGCTGAGACAATGGTGGCAGTTTTGTGAAAGTTAGGCGTTGCTTCCAAACCATTTTTCTTAACAACTGATAAAGCATCCAACATAAAAGTGTTAGCAAGAGAATTGGAACAGATGTTGGGAAGTGATATATTCCAGATGGCAAACAATCATATCTCATGCATTGGGCACATCTTTAACTTGGCAGTACAAGCAATTCTTTCTAAGAGCTTAGCTGTTATTGATCAAGATAAAGAACCTGATGTGGCTGGTGAAATACAAGAGCATATACAAGCTGATGCAATCCAAGATATTAGTAAGTTTTCCATTACAAGCCAAAAACAATCATATTAATAACATACTGTAGAAGGTATTGTTAACTGTCTTCATCATGGTATAATTAAGATCCAGTTATTGCTACAAAGAAGAAAGATATATAAGAGATCTTATAGAGTGAACAAGCTAAAAACAAAGGAATTAGCTGTGGATGTGAAAATGCAATGGAACTCAACCTTAATTATGCTACGATGTGCATATGAACAATGTGAGGCTTACAATCAGACATGCTGAGCAATAGACGATCTTTCTTCATATGCACTCTCTATAGAAGATTGGGTACAAGTGCATAAGCTTCAGATATTACTTACTGGCTTCGATCAATTTACTGCATTGCTTTCTGCCTCCAATTATCCGTCCATCAACACAACTGTTGTTGCATACAATTGGTTATTCGATTATATTGAAAAATACAAGAAAGCAAAGTCTGAAGTAAGTATAAAAGCTATAAAAAATAATATCAACATGATGCTTACCTTTTTTTACTTTGGTAGTCCTTTCCAATAATTGCTACTGCTGCTGACTACGCTCATGAGAAGTTGAAGAAGTATTACACCCAGACAACAGCGCCAGTATACTATGTTGCAACCACCATAAACCCTCACGCAAAGTACAAGTAGTGGTCTGAAATCAAATGGCCATCTACTTGGATTAGGAAAGCAAAATCAGTGGTGGAAAAAATGTAGCAAGATGAATTTTAACCAGAAACAGAACCAATATCTTTATAGCAAACTGACACTATCCAACTGTTTGGTCCAAGGGCTCCATGGGATCAGCTGCATGATTACATTGCAGAACCACCAAGTTATCAAGATGTGGAAGTTCTACAATACTGGAAAAGTTGCAGCAGTCAGTGGAGTCAGCTCTCTTAAATGGCGCGTTGTTACCTTGCTGTCTCTGCTACATCAGTTCCTTCAGAGAGATGCTTCTCTTATGCCAAGTTCTTTATTCTACCTGAATGCAATCATTTATTGCCAGAATCATTGAAACAGTCTGTGTTGTTTGATTTATGGCAAAGGATATTAAACCCTTCTACCAAAAAATAAAAATCTTTTTTCATAGTTTCAAAGATGACACGTTTACTCTTTACTTATTGTTTCATTTCTTTTTCCTTTTCCTTCTCTTGCCTTGTACCCTTTTTTATCTTTCAGAAATTTAATATCAGCATAAAGACAACAACTACTTCCATAATCTCTTAATCCTCAACGCAATGCAGTCTACTTCATCATAATGCTGCTACTCTTTTTCTTTTTATATGTTCTAGATAGCTTAACGACCTTAATACAATAAAGCTTGCTTTTTTATGACACAGACAATCTAAGCATTTTGACTTCCTATATTCTTTTTCTGCTTATAAGTCGGTTTGAGCTTTTAATTTGACAATAGAACAAATTGGCCATTTTCTTTTCTTCTAATCCAATTCAGCATGCGTAGTCAGAATGCAATCTGTTTTTTCATTCTCTTTTCTTTTGAGAACGTATATAATTTTTTCAAACGACAACAACAACCTGTGGCAGGGAAACAGAGGCTTTACATTCTTAATCTGCAATACTTCTTTATTTCATTAGTTGATTCGATTTAATTCATTAATTTGATAAATATAGGTGAATCAAATATGAATTATTTAGTAATAAATCAAATTAAATACAAATGTACTGTTATTTAATTTAATTCAATTTATGAAGACCCCTATACAGGTTACTGTAATGTTTTATCTAATGAGAAAAAAGAGACAAGCAATATATGCGAGACTCAATGTAGGATGATCTTTATTCAAATAAAAACATTACTCTTTTATACTAAAGTGTCTGTGGGTCTAGATGGATAGGACTGTGATTATGGACTATGCTTTGTATTAAGTGATTTGTAATTGCCTTCTATAATGGAGAGACTTCTCCATAGCAGATCATAGAAGCTCGGCATTGTTCATTGTATTAAGGAACTGAGTTAAGATTGCTTAATCCCGTATTATATAAGTCCGTGTTTAAAGTCCATCTTCCCTATTTAGACATAATCGGAGTAGTGAGAGTATCCATTATAGCTATAGATATGACAGTTATCCAAAGAAATCATTTCTGATCATGATTCCAAGTTTACCTCAAAATTCTGGTCTGCACTAATGGATAAACTACACATTAACATGAAGATGTCTATTGCATATCATCCTGAAACTGATAGACAAACTGAATGAACAAACCAAACTCTAGAGGATTTACTTTGACACTATGTTGCCTTAGATCAAAAGGACTGGGACACATGGTTACTGATCATTGAACATACCTACAACAACACTAGACAAGCTTTGATCAAGATGTCATTCTTCTTCTGTAATCTGGGCCAGAACATTTGCACCCTCACTGAACATAAGACAACTACAAACAATGAATCTGCCAATTAATTGGAAAATCACCTAGCAAACATTAAGAAAACTGTTACAGAAAACATCAAAGCTGCCATAGAATATCAAGAAAAATATACAAACCAAAAATGACATGACATCCAGTTTGAAATTGGTCAAGAAGTCCTTGTTGACCAATGCTATATCAATTTGAACAACTATCCAACTGCAACTGTAAGGAAGTTGGCAAGCAAATTCCTAGGACCATATAGGATTATCAAATGAATTGGTGAAGTTACATATCAACTAGAATTACCAACAACGATCAAGGCTCATAATGTCTTCAATATGCAGACTTTAAGAAAATATGAGCAGCCTGAAGACTCTCATTGTCCACCACATCCTGAACCAGTTATCATTGACAATGAAGAAGAATATAAAGTAGAAGCAATTATTAATAAATGAATCTGAAAACAAAAAACCAAATACCTAGTGAAATGGCTAGGTTATCCAGTACATGAAGCAATATGGGAACCAGCAAACAATCTACAAAATAGCTGAGAATCTATTGACATATTTGAAGAAAAACATACTCAATAGGGCTTGTAACTGGGCCGGGATGACCCGGGACCCGGCCCATATATTACCGGACCGCCGGGCATCGGTCCAAGAAGTGGCCCAGATATGGTGGCCCAGCGGGTCACGGGTTGACATAGTGGCCCAGCCCAGTTATGGCCCGCCCAATTAGGGCCCGACCAATTTATGGCCCGCTTAACTACCTAATAAATGCAGCCCACCCGACTACCCAATTATCTACCCGTTTGCCCGTTTGCCCGTTTGCCCCGTTTGCCCGTTTGCCCGTTTGCCCGTTTGCCCGTTTGCCCGTTTGCCCGTTTGCCCGTTTGCCCGTTTGCCCATTTATCTATATAGAGGCTGTTAGTAAACAAACATTTAAGCTAAATCAGTATAAGCGTACCTTGTGACTGTGAGAAAATTTTTACTTATATATGGCGTTTCGCTCTGGTTTCTCTTACCATCATCCTTTATCTTCTCGTTTTCCTCTGCAAGTATTGGTGAAGACACAGTAGTCTTTTCCTTTTTTCTTTTCTTTGCTTTCAGGTTACAGCAAAGATACAGTGGTCTTTCTCTTCTTTCTTTTCATTTTCTTTTTATATTCATTTTGGTTTTAGTTTTCTTTTTTTTTCTCTCTCTCTTCACTTTTCCTTGAACGTAACTGCTAAGATGTCATTTGATGAAGTCAGTTCAACAAACGATGCGGCCTCATTAAAAAGACATGCAAGCACTCTAACTGATGACATGCACAACACTACTCTTTCTGAATCCTCTACGTCAACAAGCGCTGCAAAAAGACAAAGACAAACAACAAGCATTGTCTGGAAGTTTTTTAGAAAAGCTGAATGGACAAATGAAACCAAACGTGCCAAATGCATTTTATGTGAGAGGTATACTTACAATTACTAGCATGCTCTTGGGTTCTTACAAAAGCAATTAGCAAAAACAAAGATTTCTTCGTCAAGTGTCACGATGGCAGTACAAAACAATCACTACTACATTTACAAACAAAGCATTATAGCGAGTATAGTGTTGCGAAGGGAGAGCCTGTGAAAGGCCTTGACAAGTACTTTGGCAGGTAGGTTGGATTGCAGATAGGTTTAATAATAGACTTACCAGTTTTTATATTAGTTCACTACAAAGACCATTTGACCAAAATGACTTCCGTAAAAAGCTTGCTGAGTGGGTCGTTGCCAATGACCAGCCGTTCTCTGAGGTTGAATCTGTACACTTCCGTAATCTTGTTCAAACGTTGCAACCTGCTGCTGCTATTGTCTCTGGGAAAACTATTCGTAACGACATTATTCAGAACTTTGAGGAAGGTCGGGCGCTGTTGAAAAAGAGACTGAATGTAAGTTTATTTCTTTTAATGAGCCATAGTATTAAATTTCATCTAGGATCTGGATGCAAAAATATCAATCACGCTTGATGTCTGGACCTCACCAAACTATCATTCTTTTCTGGGAGTAACAGGTCACTTTGTCAACGAAAACTGGGAACTTCAGGACGTCTTGCTGGATTTTATTCCAATGGTTGGCGCACATACGGGTGAAAATTTGGCGAAAGTATTCATGGACTCGATGCATGACTTGAATATTGCTACAAAGGTAAATTGATATTAAGTACAATATCGTTTCTAAAAACATTGTAGATCCTGGCTATCACTACTGACAATGCCACCAACAATGATACGATGATGATGGTCCTTGAAGAACAATGGGAAAAGCTCAGTGTACAGTTCAATGCAGCAAATCAACATAACCGTTGTATTGCGCATATAATAAACCTTGGCGTGCAAGATGCTCTGAAAACATTGAATGTACTACCAACAGCTGAAGATGAAGATGAACCTGCAATTTTCCTTAGACTTGGTGGTATCGGAGATACAGTTCAAAAGGTAAATTTCGTCTTTATTCAGCTTAAATTATAGTAACAAGTTCACATTATAGCTTCGGTCTTTGATTCGATCTATCCACATGTCAGTTAAACGTCGTGAACAACTTCAAACCTACATCAACACCACGGAAAACTGTCCGTCTATCCAACCAACACTTGACTGCAGAACACGATGGAACTCTACCACAGATATGATCGACAATGCAATCAAATTGAGAATTCCGTTGATGCTTTTAGTGGCTGCCGATAGAAAGGCGATGAGTATGTTTGAACTAAGTGATCATGAATGGGACCTGTTGTCTGAATTTTTAAACTTATTTTCTGTAAGTATATTATATGTCTTCATGGTTATTGCTTACTTATTTTGTTCTGTAAAAGATTTTTCGAACAACGACGTCGTTTTTGTCTGCATCAAAATATCCAACGATCAGTGCCGTCATCCCTGCCTATAATCTCATGATGGATAAGCTGGACAGATATACATCATCTTCACACGAACTTGCTACTGCCGCTGAAACATGCTTTCAAAAACTAAGAAAATACTATTGCAAAACCGACCTTTCACCAATCTGTTCTGTCGCTACAAGTAGGTTAAAACTATTTGACTTTTCCGATGACTTGTATGTTTACTCTGTATATTAGTTCTTGATCCACGATTGAAAACTGATTACTATCGAAAACATGAATGGGGTGATGAATGGATCGATTTCTGCAAAGAAAAATGCCAAGAAGTGTATGATGTTTACAAGCCTTTCATCTTGTATGACGATGAAGAACTGATGACAGCACCAAGTGAAGGCTTACATGAGGCAAATACCAGCACCGATGCTGATCTTGATGAGTTTTTTGAACATATGTACGGCGACGTCAACAGCACAGCACTAAAGAAGAAAAGTAAAGCAACTGAACTTGATGACTACTTGGAAAAAGGCAAAGAAAGAACAAGCGATCCATTGTTGTGGTGGCGTGACAGACAAGCAGTATATCCAGTACTCTCTCGGATTGCTCGTGACTTTTTGGCAATTCCAGGTATCATTGATATCAATAGTTACCAAAATTATATTGACTTTAGAATAGGCTCCAGTGCACCAATTGAACGTGTCTTTTCTAGCGGAAGGAATCTCATCTCACAAAGCCGATCGTCACTGAATGTTGAGACCATTCGAGCATGCATGCTAGAGAAACACCGAATTCGCACTCAATTGCACTAATTGCTTTACACTTTAATCTGGTCACTGTGTTTTTTGTCATTGCTTTTTTTTTTAATTCTTACTGTCAGTTTCTTTATTTCGTTTTATTGCTTAGCTTTTTGCAACCAATTTTTTTTATTCACTAAAGGCTCTTTATATACTTAACTATACTTGTTACAAATAAATGCAATTGCATTTCACATCACTTAACTTGCGTTTGTTATGACGTTGCAATGACATGCATTACGAATCAGTTATTTAACATTGGGATCAATATTTGAAATCAATTGAGCAATAAGTTTTGTCGGGAATCAGGTCAAGCATCGCTTTAGTTGACTGGGCTTTGGGCCAAGGTTGGGCCCAACTATAATGGCCCAGCGGGTCATGGGTCTATACTTTGACCCAGCCCAGTGGGCCATGGGCCAATATACTGACCCGGCCCACTTAGACCCGCCCACTTAAGGCCCATCTCAATTAAGGCCCACCCATTTATGACCCGCCCATTTCAAGCTCTAATACTCAACAAGGAGCCAAATTGATATCCTAAACAAAGCCATCCAGAGCAGCTGGACATAAACAATGAAAAATTGATAATTGATATCTAGTATAAAGTCCAGAGAGCAAAGTCAATTGAAATGGTTAAATGAAAGAAGCAACAATAGGTGGGGTTGACGACTGATGAGGAGCTGGTGCAGTGAGAGAACGACTAAAATCTGTGATTTCCTCTTCAGTATCCTTATAAAAAGATAGAGTGGGATCATAGTATGAGAGTATAGACTAAGTAGATAGATTATCAACTAGAGGAGGAGAAGGTATAATAGAAGCATGCATACTAACAACATGAGACTGCTAAAGACAAGCCAACTGACAGAGCCAAACAGAACCTAAAGGAGATGAAGAATGAGTAGACTGACTAGCCCTCAGCCTAACAACAAATTCATGCCAAGAAGCTGGTAGGTCAAGAGGTTGCCCATTCCTATGCATAGCTGCCACACATCAAATATAGATAATAGGAATATGAATGGGGCCAATAGACACAGCACTTGCAATTGTATCCTGATGATGCTTGGGGTACAGGCCACCTGGACGACCATACTGACTATTTATGCAGCTAGCCTTATAATAGTTATAACAGACCTTACACCAACTGCCATACCTTAGGATCAATAAAGGCGCCCAATTTTCACAAATACACCTATGAACAAAACAAAAGTTGCAAACGTTGGCAGGCTGATATCCCTTGCATAAGATTTCAGGTCTAAAACGCATATGGATAAGAAGCAAAAAGAAAAGTAGAACGCCAAAAACAGCAAAACAAGATCAGTCAAAATACTAACCACTTAAAAACCATCATACACTCCACCTATTGTGCAAATTGTCAATTTCTATTATACATTTTATATATTTTATTTACTCTATATTTATCCATTTACCGAAGTATAACCTGTTTAGCACTGCAGCTGAAAGGACGTTTTACCCTGGGTAAAATCTGAGTAAAACGTCAAATATTACTCACATTTTACTCACATTTTACCCACATTTTACCCAGTGGGTAAAACTTTTGAGAAGTGGGTGAAACGTACCTTTTACCTACATTTTACCCACGTTTTACCCACCTTCTATACCATTATTAATTGGATAAAACAGTATATGTCAGACATAATTACATTAATGCTATTGGACTAAGTTGTATGCATTTAACAATTAATATTAGTATTCTATTTGACTATATTCTTTTCTTTAAGCTCTTTTATTGGATTAACTTGCTTACAACAATACATGCTATTGAAGCTAATGATTCTTATTTAGTCTTTCTGATTAGATGCTCTTTTCATTGCATTCATTATTTTAGCCAATAAAATATACTTCTTTATTATATACAACAACACTTCTTAGCCTTATATATAGAGAAAACAAACATTTTTATTTTATTGAAGATATATAATATAATGTATGAACAGGTATCTAACTTTACAATTAGATCTATATAATCTTACCTAATTACTGAAGGCTAAAGAAGCATAGAATTAAAAAATGATAATTAGTAAAACATACAGCATAGCAATAATAAACGGCAACATTATATATAGGCCTATAAAAGATTATCTTGATGAATAATCAAGTTACAATGTAAAAAAAAATCTGTACCATTAAAACATATGTTATGTTTCTCTGTTTCCATATTTTTTAAAGAAAGGAAAAGCTACTCTATAGGACAAATAAAAAGTCAAGATTAGTTACATTTAGGTCAATCAATCAAAATACCTTAGTTAAAAGTAAGAAGCAAGCTTTCCTATAACGTTGCAATTATATCGGCTATCAAAAGAAAAAAAAGAATGAGGTGCTGTCAAATGAAGATAAAAGCTTACCAGTAAAGAACACGCTTTCAGGTCAAGGATGTATGTCATTAAGATGATATATCATCAACATTGTGAAAGTGAGTTTGCCGATGAAGAAGTACTGAAAACGCCATAGAGTGAAAAAAAGCAGAGGAAAAAGTTTGTGAAAAAAAAGGATAATAAAAAGAAAATGCGAATAACCCCATAAAAAAGAAAAAAAACTATGTTAAAAGCGCGTGATATAAATATTGACGCAGTTTCTAGGAATCACACATACACTATCATACTGCTTATATTTTTACATTTGCTAGTTTTTCTCTTTTGGGAAAGGAGAGACTGAACAATACTGAAGATTGCTCCCCCCATGGGAAAGTGGGTAAAACATCATGTATTACCCAGGGGTAAAATGTGGGTAAAACGCCTACTCTACTGCAGTATAGAGGGGGAGAATGTTATAGACCTAACTGAAAGTAGAAGTAGAAGTAAGATTAAAAGCCAGCTATTTAATAGTCTATGCTCAAAAGAAATAAAAAAGAACTTTTTTTCAGCTGTATCAATCTTAACCCTGAACTTGCAGTCCTATTATCCTCTACTATGATCCTAATTTAATAGTCGATAACAATTTTGATTCAGTTGAATGGAAAGGTTTAAGCATAATATTGTGTAAGTTTTAGACATTTTTATTAAGATTGCCATAATGGAGTAATTCATATAAGGTCTGTTTTAAAAGTAATATGAGCCATAGACAAGAGTAAAAAAACTTCTATTATTGCTTCTAATATATAGAGATGAGGCATGCTTTGTCAAGTTTTTAAGAAAGGTAAGAGTAAAACAAGAATAGAAAAAAGAAGAAAAAGCACAAACGTTCAGTAAAGAAAAGACATCATCACTCTGACATATAAAAAGACATGTTGTGAAAAAAAAGTTCTGTTCTCTTTTATGGCACAGAATGTTTCAAAGCAGATGAAAGATAGGTTTATTACATATATATATGAGTTACTAAGTATTCTCTAGAAAAGTGATTGCCACTATAAATCACTCAATACCAGCTCCTTAACAGTGTCAGGGTTTAGATAATTACACTCAAAGGGAACAAAAAACTTCGCTTGTGAAAAACAATGTTCTGATGGTACTGAAGATGCTAGAATAGCCAAATACTATCTTGCCATCTATGCTAAAGACGCCCACTTAATGGTGTGATGCTTCTAATACTTGAGAACATCTATGTCATCAATGCTTGTACTTTCTGCAAGGTATACCTCAAGCTCATCTTTCAATTGCTTTGTGTGGAATAGTTTGAATGTATCAGGGACTAGCTGTTGCAAATTGCTACTTAGCTTTTGAGACTTGAAGTGATTGTCCCAGACCTGGTGCACTTGACGCATAGATAATGCAATGTATTCTTCCTCCCAGCCATTCTCCTTCTACTGCAGTTGAAAGGACGTTTTATCCTGGGTAAAATCCAGGTAAAATGTAAAATATTACTCACATTTTACTCATATTTTACCCACATTTTACCCACCTTCTATATCATTATTAATTGGATAAAACAGTATGTGTCAGACATAATTACATTAATGCTATTGGACTAAGTTGTATGCATTTAACAATTAACATTAGTATTCTATTTGACTATATTCTTTTCTTTAAGCTCTTTTATTGGATTAACTTGCTTACAACAATATATGCTATTGGAGCTAATAATTCTTATCTAGTCTTTCCGATTGGATGCTCTTTTTGTTGCATTCATTATTTTAGCCAATAAAATATACTTCTTTATTATATACAACAACACTTCTTAGCCTTATATATAGAGAAAACAAACATTTTTATTTTATTGAAGATATATAATATAATGTATGAACAGGTATCTAACTTTACAATTAGATCTATATAATCTTATCTAATTACTGAAGGCTAAAGAAGCATAGAATTTAAAAAATGATAATTAGTAAAACATACGGCATAGCAATAACAAACGGCAACATTATATATAGGCCTATAAAAGATTATCTTGATGAATAATCAAGTTACAATGTAAAAAAAAATCTGTACCATTAAAACATGTGTCATGTTTCTTTGTTTCCATATTTTTTAAAGAAAGGAAAAGCTACTCTATAGGACAAATAAAAAGTCAAGATTAGTTACATTTAGGTCAATCAATCAAAATACCTTAGTTAAAAGTAAGAAGCAAGCTTTCCTATAACATTGCAATTATATTGGCTATCAAAAGAAAAAAAAGAATGAAGTGCTGTCAAATGAAGATAAAAGCTTACCAGTAAAGAACACGCTTTCAGGTCAAGGATGTATATCATTAAGATGATATATCATCAACATTGTAAAAGTGAGTTTGCCAATGAAGAAGTGCTAAATGAAATATTCGAGTAGAAGTCGAGAAAATACGCGTATAGATTGCAAGAGAAAAAGGGAACAGTAAAATACTGTAAGACTTTGGTATATCCTTTATTTAGAGTATAAGTTGCTCCCTTTTATATGTCTCGACTAGTAAAATTGGATTTAGAGCACTGAATATGACTGAGCTTCATTTAATATCTTTGTTGATCACTTGCAGATACAACATTACCCCCTACCAGGCTCTTAGCCGCCTGAAGTTATTGTTTTAAAGTGTCTTTACACTGTTATGCATGCACGCTTTGTTTTGTATATATATGTTATGGGGTTATTATATTTCAATTTCGTGAACGTTTGTTTTGAGCTCTTTGTTGTGATTTACTTTTCTGTTTGGAATTATGTTCATCATTTACAGGTGTGTCTAGCTTTTGTTTGATTTTATCTCAATATTGGGTAACCAGTTTAGGATCCTGAAAATTTGTTGCTAGTTCCCAAGTATCATCTTCTGGCTTATAGCCTCTCCATCTTACTTTGTATAAGTATTGGCCTTTGGCCATTTCTTTGTGGGCTACGATAGCTTCTACTTCAAAAATTTCATCCTCAGGTACCAGCTTTTCCTAGGACACAAGTTTGAGTGCTGATGGAGGGTATGCCTTAGGCATTAGATCGCCATGTTCATCTTTCAATATGTATGAACCACCTTGTGTCTGTCTTAATACTGTATATGGTCCTTCGTACCTTGGGTCTAGTTTTCCCCTTATTTGTACTTTTACTATGACATAACTATTGTCTGGGAATGACACCTGTTTGTACTTTTGGTCAAACTTTTCTTTTTGCTCATTTGTCACTTTTATGGTGCGTTCTTTTATCGCTGGAAACACCACTTCATTCATTTCTTGCAGCCTTTGTTCCATATCCTTAATGGATAATGGTTTTATGTTCACCTCATCTGTAAAATCACCAAATCTATTTGGTCTTCGAGCAAACATCAAGTTGAAAGGTGGAGTGTTCAGTCATTTGGAATGCTTGGAGTTCATTGCAAGCTGTATGCTAGGTACAAATACGTCCCAGTCTTTCTTTGCACCTTCCACTCTTTTCCTGATGGCGTTGACAGATGTTTGTACCCATCTTTCAGCTGCACCGTTTCCCCTTGGGTTATATGGCGTTACTAATCTGTAGTCAAAACTAGCTGCATCTTTGAACCTTTTCATCAGGTTGTTTGTGAATTCACTGCCATTGTCTGATTGCAACATATGAGGTAATCTGAAGTTACAGAATATGAGGACTAATATATTTACGATCGTTTCTGCCTCTTTGTTGGGTATTGGGCGTAATACACAGAATCTTGTGCAGATGTCAATTAGGATCAGCAGGTAGACATTCTTTCTTTCTGTTACTTTAAATGGTCCTGCCAAATCAATTGCCCAATAATCGCCTGGTAAGTATGCTCTGACAGGTCTTAATGGATGATATCCATGTTTGGCGATGTTGAACTTTTGGCATTCTTTGCATGCCATGACAATTTCCACTGCATCGTCTTTTAGCTTTGGCTAATGGACTCCATTGCTATGGATGGCCTTGATTATAGCTTCTGCGCCAAAGTGACCAAATAAATGGGCTTTTTCTAGGATTTGTTTGCGTTCTTCAGTTGAGGGTAGTTCCATCATACTGTCTTGCAAATGCTGCAGATGTGCTGCTCTGCTAGTGATTAGCGCCCTTGTGGTCTGCTTTGTGTTCATTAGTTCATGCCCATTACCCTCTACTAGCCTCTTTTCCGCAGAAAAAAGGCGTGAGAGAGTGTCTGGTAAGATGTTGAAGATACCTGGGAGATAAACCACCTCAAACGTATAGTCAAGGATAGTATCAAGCCATTTGATCATCATAGCATTTGGCAATTTTTGTGTATGGAGGTAAACTAGGGCCTTATGGTTAGTGTATAATCTGAATTTTGCACCCCAGAGGTATTTGTGAAATTTCTGTAGGGCGAACACTACAGCTAGTAGTTCCCTCTTAGTAATAGAATAGTTACGTTCTGATTTGGATAAAGAGCGTGCCATAAAGGCGATGTGCCTTGTTTCCCCCTTTATGACCTAAAATAGGACAGCGCCAATACCCATATCAGAGGCATCAGTTGCCATGCAAAAAGGTTGCGTTAAATCTGGATGCTGCAGTATCAGCGTTCTGGTGAGGATACTCTTAAGTACCTCAAAAGCCTGTTGGTGCTTTGCATCCCAGATGTGATGAAGTGTATCCATGTTGCGCAGTCGGTCAAGAGGCGCGGTGAGCATAGATACGTTGGGGATATGTTCTCGGAAGTAATTGATAACACCCAAGAAACGTTGAATGTCTTTACCTGATTTAGGTGTTGGCCATTCTTGCACATTGGTAACTTTTCGTTTATCCAAAAATCGGCCTTTGTCTGAGATACAGAAACCCAAAAGATAAATACATCTTTGAGCAAAGTGACACTTGTCTGGGTTAAGGATCAAATTGACTGAAGTCAATTTGTCAATGACAGCAATCACATGTTGTGTATGTTCCGTCAGATTTTTAGAGTATACCACAATATTGTCCACAAAAGTGGTAACAAAGGGCATCCCTTTGAATATAATTGCCATGACACATTGGAACTTGGAAGAGATTGGCTTTAAGCCAAATGGGCATCCTCTGAACATGTATTGCATGCCGTCCACAGAGGTGAAGGCAGTTTTGTGCTGATCCGGTTCATGGATCTTGAACCTATAAAAAGCATTCTTCAAGTCCAGCGTGCTGAACACAGTTGCATCACACAGTTTCTCAAAGATATCTTCAATCAAAGGCAAAGGATACTTATCTTCAAGTAAATAATGATTGATGTGACGAGGGTCCAAGCATGGTCTTTTGCTAGTATAATTTCCCATGATATCCTTTTTGGGTGCCAGTGTAATGGGGCTGTTCCATTTATTGTCCACGTTTGGCGGAACAGGAACAATAGTACTCTCTTCCAGCCACTTTTCCACAGTCTCTTGGACCAATGGACGAAGTTGTATCAGAATGCTGTATTGCCGGCGATAGCAGACAACATCTTCTTTCATAGGTAAATAAATGACCAATTCTGGCACTATGCAAAACGAGGTTTTTGGGATTGCTTTGTTTTTGACGATGCTACCTTGAATTGCATTTATAAACTGTTTGTGTTCCTGTGCTGTACCCGCAGGTGCGTTGTTTGGTTCAGGAATATCTTTGAAAGGGTCTTCTTCTTCACCTTTGGAAGGGGTTTCCCATGCTGGTACTAAACCAGTATACCCAATTCCAAGTTTTGACATGAGGTTTGTGCCAATGCTGACCTTACAATCAAATGCCATGCTCATCACTTCAAATGAATGTGTGAGGGTTTTCCCATTGTACTTAATGTGTAATTGTAACGTTGTACCCCATCTTTTTACAGTTTGTCCTGTATGGGCTAACTGAATGTCACTCTCATCTTTTATTTTATTGATGTGCCAGCCTTGTTGGTGACACAGAGAAGGACTGACAGCAGAAAAATTGGCACCACTATCTACCAGTGCGAAGGTTTGGCAGTTCTGTATAGTGATGGGTATTAGAATTTCACCGTTGATAGACATAAATTCTTTTGACTTACACTCCATCTGATAAATTTCCTTGTCCTCTGAGAGAACAGGTTCATCCACCCTGTTGGGTGTACGACAGGCAGCGCGGGACACGAGATTGCTGTTGCTGTTGGAGGGGTTTCTTCCCTGTTTTTTGCCATTACAATTGTGTCCGAACATGTAGATTTCTCCATAGCCAAAATTGCACAGCTTTGCCTGATTTATGGGCTTACCAGAATTCCATCCATATTTAAAAAATTTCTTTGGGCCTTGCCCTCTGAAATGATTGTTTTGTCTCTTTGGTTGCTGTTGTTGCAGGGGTGTTGGCTCCTCTTCAAGTTTGAGAGCTTGTACCAGGCTGCAAACTCCTTCTAGGTCAATGTTCAATTCAGGACCTGCTTTATAAATAACAAGGCTCTGAGCCTTTTCCCAATAATGGGTTTGCAGGGATGAAATAAAGATGACTACCATCAGCAAGTTATTAGGCATTTCTGCCTCAATACACCAACGGTGAAATTTCTCAATATAGGCGTCAATGGCCTCATTAGTTCCCTGTTGCACACGAATAATTCTGTGCCACGCATGGAATTTCTGAATGGGAGTGTCATATTTCTCAATCAACACTCTGCTTAAAGTGGTCCAATCCACAACCTGGTTCTCCACCTGCAACTTTGCCACTTGGGCCTCAAGAAATGCTTGTTGCGCAGGACTCAAGCAGTGGGGAAGTAACCGCTTATAATCCACATGGGGATTGAGATGATATGCTTCTAATTCCTGATTGAAAGTACGAATAAATTGGGTGGCAGATGTATGCACACTCTGATCCTTATCCCACTTATGCTGGCTAACCAGCTGAAGAGCAGGAAGGTTCCGCAGCACTGTCACATGTTCAGCACAGGAAGCTTTTCCATACTCACTGGTGGAGTGGCTCTGAGTTTCCAAGTGATCTGCGAAAGCTGGATTATCTGGGTACATCGTACAACATACCTTCCAGTAATTCTCAGCAGTTGTTTAAGCCCTTGTGAGCTCCTCTAAGAGGGCTTCCATCTCCTCATGAGGGGCACCAGAGGTTAAGGCATTCAGGTACACCTTGTTGGCTTCCTAGGCAGCCTTGTTGAGAAGGTCCAGGCCATGCTCTGACTTCATCTCCGGGTTGGCATACTTCGACGTCGGGGCACTGTTTTGGCAAACGTTTCCGTTACTGGCTTCCACCATTATCTCATCACGAGTGACAATGATGGCGTAGTTGATTTCATAGTTGGCGGACATAGCGAAAGAGTTCACAGTAAAAAATGAAATATTCGAGTAGAAGTCGAGAAAATATGTGTATAGATTGCAAGAGAAAAAGGGAATAGTAAAATACTGTGAGACTTTGGTATATCCTTTATTTAGAGTATAAGTTGCTCCCTTTTATATGTCTTGACTAGTAAAATTGGATTTAGAGCACCGAATGTGACTGAGCTTCATTTAATATCTTTGTTGATCACTTGCGGATACAACACTGAAAACGCCATAGAGTGAAAAAAAGCAGAGGAAAAAGTTTGTGAAAAAAAAGGATAATAAAAAGAAAATGCGAATAACCCTATAGAAAAGAAAAAAAACCATGTTAAAAGCGCGTGATATAAATATTGACGCAGTTCCTGAGAATCACACATACACTGTCATACTGCTTATATTTTTACATTTGCTAGTTTTTCTCTTTTGGGAAAGGAGAGACTGAACAATACTGAAGATTGCTCCCCCCATAGGAAAGTGGGTAAAATATCATGTATTACCCAGGGGTAAAATGTAGGTAAAACGCCTACTCTACTGCAGTAGTAGTAAGATAGTCTGATCGTCTTTATACTGCATAAAGGAGAGAACTACATTGCATGTAAAATATGATGATCTATATATGAAATTGGGAAACTGTATTGTAGTTCCACTATTAAGGTGTATAACGACATACTAGCTATACAACAGAGATATTGGCTTTATATGATGCAGCGTTCAACGCTAAGGTTAACCTTCAGAAGATTGCTGTGTTCTCCCTATTAGGCAAACCTCACTCAGAGTGGACAACTTTCTTTTCAACACAAGGAATCATGTGGCATGACCACAGAGCAGCTGTCCCATTAATATATCTTGGCTTTTCTATTTTTTCTTTAGTGACGCAGTTGTCCTATTTTCTGGACTCACTTTATAGAAACATTCTTAGACATGTTAACTTGCTCAAACAATGGCAACTATCTATTCACAGACACAGTATTATTGCTAATTCGCTTTTGTTATCTCGTCTATGGCACATTATGTGCGTCATTATTCTACCAGCGTCATGGATAGCTCAATGTCAACGTACAGTTCAGTCTTTTGTGTTTTCATTTTTTCCCAGGCCATCATGAGACCTTCTTTGCCATCCAAAGCAGATGGGTGGTATTGGATTAATTGATCTTGAACGTCAGCACCTTGCTTTATATTGGATATATTTGCAATGCATACTCTGGGCAACATCTGACTTCTTTAATAAGGCAATGGTCACTTTTTTCTTGAAAGTGCATACAGGTCATAGCTTGCTTATACCTATTTTTGACGTATAAAACAAAAATAACAGAATGCTCAAAATAAGTGAGACTGAAAAAGATCTTCTTTATTTCACAAATGATTGTTCTCTTTAAATATCTTTAGAAATGTGTGCGGGTAAAAGCGGGTTGGGGTAGTTATTAATATCTTTTATAAAATCTGTATGATTAGTAATGATATGTTAATCTTCTGTCTTTTAATATTCTGTGTCCACTAGGGTCCCAGCAACAGATGAATAGATTATAAAGATGTTAGTGTAACCTGATCCATACAGGCATTATAGCTGATATGTTCACTGACAGTCTAGACCTAATGTTTTATCCACTGAATATAGTGATGTAATCATGTCAGATATGACAATTTTACTGGACCCAAACAGATATATTCACTATCTTTGATATATGTCAACATTATAGCATCTTTGTCATCTACTGTGTAAACTGCCGCCCCTTTCTCCACAAGACAGTTGGCTGGGCCCTCTTCTTCTACTACGGTCAAAAAAGATTCTACTATTGGTAGAAACTTGGTAGAATCTGAGATTCCACTACCTTTCCACCACCTTTCCACCACTTTTCCACTATGCGATAGAATCTCTTCAAAGGTTTGTAGAATGTATCTTCCACTACCTTTTCCACCACCTTTCTACCATCCTTCAAGTTCAACAATTAGATGAACTGCTATATGATAGAGACCATTACAATGATGTTATTAGATTAAGTAGTATGCATTAGAGGCTAACGTTTTAGTTTCATTCGACCATATTCCTTTATTTAAGCACTTTTTATTAGATTAACTTGCCTACAATAATACATTCTATTGGAGCTACTGATTTTTATCTAGTCTATCTGATTAGATGTTCTTTTCGTTGTGTACATTATTTTAGCCATTAAGATACACTTCTTTATCATATACAAGGAAGCTTCTTTAGCTATATATATAGGAAAAAAACAGACACTTTTATTTTCTTGGAGCTATGTAGCGTAATGTACTAACAAATAGCTAACTTTATACTTAGTTTTATATTATCTTACCTAATTACTGAAGGTTAAAGAAGCATAGCTTTTAAAAATAACAATTAGTAAAACATACTAAAAGCTAAGACACAGTAGCATACCTAAGCCAGCATGCAATAATGAATGGCAGCATTACATATAGGCCTACAAAAAGTTACCTTGCCAAGTAATTAAATTACGACATAAAAAAGTATCTGTACCATTAAAAAGTATGTCATCTTTCTCTGTTTCCATTTTGTTAAGAAACGAAAGCTACTCTATATAATAATCAAAAAGTCAAGATTAGTTACATTTAGGTCAATCAATCAAAATACCTTATTAAAAGTAAGAAGCAAGCTCTTCTATAACGTAGTGATCATTCTAGCTATCAAAAGAAAAAAAGAATGAGATGCTATGAAATGAAGATAAAAGCTTACCAGCAAAGGGTATGCTTTTAGATCAAGGTTGCATATTATTAGGATCATATACTAGCAACGTTTTCAAAGTGAGTTTTCTGATGAAGAAGTGGTAAAACACTATGAAACAAAAAATGGTATAGAGGAAAAAGTTTGCAAAAGAAAAGGATGAATAAAAGGAAAACGCGGATAACTCTGTAAAAAAAAAGAAACCATGTTAGAAGCGCGTGACATAAATAATTATGCAGTTTCTGGGAAATGTGAATGCACTAGTTTTGCTGTGGTAACTTAATTTTGTATGCATGTCTGCTACAGTAACAGCGTTTGGGGGGAGAGAAAAATGTGGTAATATAAGAAATTCTACCACCTGGGTGGAAAGTGGGTGGAAACAGAGATTTTACCATGTGGTGTAAAGGTGGTAGAATCACCCTTCAACCGCAGTATAATTCCTGATCTGCCTATGACCTTAGCTGTCAAAAGTATTGATGGATCACATCAATTAATCCCGCGTTACCTCCTGGTTGCTGATTTTTTGATATGGTATCCTTGCTCTAGGATATTGTATCCACTCGAATTAGAACAACATGGACGCCTTCACAATATCTGGGTGCAGATTGAAAGAGAAACATTACAATGGATTATACCAATCAGCCAAGCGTTATCCTAACCTTTGCATACCTCAATTCCACTCAATAATATGTATGCTGCCGCTCCTCTCTTAAAGTGGACCTTAGATCCAGGTACAGGGAAATTGGTTAAAACTCTTAGTAGTAATCCCAGCATATTGCACAAATATTGGCTGTCTCAAAGTTTATCATTCTCCTCGTCCTTCTGTCACTCACCATTTCTTATATCAGCTCATCGGCAAATCTTAGTACAATGCTAGAATCTATTTTGGCATTTGCCTATACCCTATAAAGCCTGCACAGTTTGGTAGCATATATTAATTGATAGACTGCCCACTTGCTTACATCTATTTCACTGGATGCCTACAAAGTTCCCATCGCCTAGTTGCCCAATCTGTAATCAGATTCCTAAATGTGATCTCCATTTTGTTGTTACCTGTCTACTAAAGTGGCGTTTTTGGTATATTGCTCTTCAAAGCTTCTCTCTCCCAGATCTAATAATTATACCTAACTATGTTTAGGAGATTTTATTTCTTAATGACACACTATCAACTGCTGTAACTAATGAGATTGAAGTCATGCTGGGGATAATACTTGCCATCATATGACAACAACACTGGATTTGTATTTTTGATGAGATCCTATGATCTAATAAGGCTGTAATAGCTGCTTTATACTCTTACCTTACTCAGTATGCTCCTGGCACATTTCCTCTATTTACTCCACTTGTTACAATCTTTTCTCTCCATCCTACATCTACTTGATCTTTCTTACCAAATTATATCTACCTCTATCTGGTATAATGCTTTATCTGCCATTTCATTTTTAGTTTCTTAAAGGGCTTCATACACCCTAATAAAATGTGTAATACAAAAAATTTCTTATAACAGCTCTTATGTCCTCTTTATCCTCAGGACTTCTGTTCACCAATTCTGACCAATTTAATATAGTATTATACTGAGATTATCTCAATTGGTACATTTTTGAGACAATCAACCAAATTTGGTAGCCTGGTGCGCAGTATCATTAATTAACAGAACTTATGGCGGGCTTGAAGTGTCTGGGGACACTCCAGTCTAATGAGAAATTAATATAATCCTCTGGAGAGCCAGTAATCATTCAATATAATCGTTTTGGCCTCCCGCTTACTCAATAATTTTCGCATATAATCTCTGCAGCTCTGAAATCTGGGTGTGAACTAGACAAATAAAAAGAAAGTGGGGCCTGGTATATCTTGATATCTTAGTTAGACAAGTACCACGCTTCACAGTTGCTTCTCCATAAACCTATATTGCAAAAAGGAAAGCTTTTTAAAATAAAAAGAGGAAGACCATCAAGACAAAGAAACAAGCCAAATCATCATATTGGATGTCCTGCAAAAAGGTGCCAGCAGGCATCAGGTAGCCAAAGGATACTAAACTTCTATTCACCTGTAATCAATGAGACAGCGGAGTCATCTAATGCTTTGATCCATTCTGGGAATAGCAATGCCACTGAATTTCAATCCGATCACTTTGATACAGAGGTTCAACCCTTAATAACTTACACGGTTGGAGAATTAACTCATCAAATAGAGTATGGAGGTATTGGGATCAGATATGGAGAATATGGATAAAGTCTATGATATAGCATCTGAAACCCAGCGTGGTTCTTCAATGGGCAACAACCTTGACATGCAGCACAGTAGCCCTAATATCGAAGAATTTGGTGATGAAGATAGCTTCTCTGGAAACAACATATTCAAAGAGCCGTCAACTTATGATGATGAGAATATTGTTGATGATAACCAGAGCTATACAGAAGCTCCTGGTGGAATACTACAGCAATATTTCATTTCATTGCAAGCCTGAATAAGCCAGAGAACATGTCCAGAGGAATATAACCGTGGTACTTTCTGGGTTAATCCGCCAGAACCATTTTTCGCTATGAAAAGTAACATTATCAATCCTGCTGTACTCTATTATCCTCGAGTCTTTCTCTGGTTGCCTCATCACCTAGTCGAAGAGTTAAACTGCCTGACATGCAATAGTAAATTATATGTTAAGTCTTATAATAGTGATCCTTATGCACGTCGTGTAGTGGATATAGACAGGTATGTATAAATGTGTTATTGTGTAGGAAAGGTCTTTTGACACTAATTTGCCTATGTTGACAACCAGCTGTTTCTATATTATGGGCGTACGCTATCAGTGCAGCAGTTCCACTTGCCGTATAACGTTAGCTTCCTATAACGAACGTATTATGAAGCAACTTTCCAGTCATTTAGCTGCTGAGTTTCCAGCATATCTTACGCATCAATGCGCAGTATCAAAAAGAGTCGGGGATTTGCTATGGACTTGCATTCAGAAAGGCATGGGAATTGAATGATTTCGCCATGCTCTATAAGAGCTACATACGCTCCGCCATGACAGAGTTGAACTGCAATATCTGAATGCTTTAAAGCTACGTAGAAGCCAACCTACAATTGGTGATTTTTTGTGCCATGCTCGACCTGCCAATTTTTCCAGTTTCAGTGATATGCAAGGATACGCCGGCTATGTTCCATCATCAGCGTATTTGCGTCAAGTGTACACTAGAATCATGGATGAAATATGGCCATTGATTGATAAACAAATGATGCAAATTGGTGGAAAAATTCTGAAAGACGACCATTCCTTCAAGATCATTAAGCATATGGCAAAGATTGGAAGTGCGCCTATCTTCACTGCACTTTACACTGTATGCAACGAATATGAAGAGATCCGGATGCAGATGCTTGTCTCCACCAAATCACCGTCGCACCTCAAAGCATCTTTCTGGCAGATGATTCAATCATACAGTGCATATGGGTATGAAGCCCCAGAAATTTTTTTTACGGATAATGTACAAGACGATAGACAGTTTTTGGAAGATGTCTTACCATCTCTTCGCCGTCCTATGGAAGAGACTGACGGTAACAGAATGGAGGAATCAATCGAGCCATCTGTCAGGGGAAACCCTAGGATATTAAAAGATGTATTCCATCTGATGGATATGATTAAGATATCAAGACGACATGGCTTGGCAAAAGAATTCTTTCGTCGCCTGCGCGATGCTATCTTTGTAGTCAACCAAGAGGATCGTCAGTTGGTGGAAGCATATCTTAATTCCAAGAACCTTAGCTGGGACTACATGTTGTCCACTAAACCCTTGTGGGTATTTCGCAGGGTCAGGCGTGTTGTACCTCCAGCTGACGAATTATACCCAGTGGTGGAGAATTTGTTCCAAGAGTATGAACCTCTTCTGTGTGCAAAAACGGGACTTCCATTATTTGACAATGAAGCAGAAAAACAAGCTGAAAACGTATTGAAAGCTATACATCTTGGACATGTATCCGATCCGCCAAACTTCTCCTTTTATTTTATCATTGGCCGGGATAACAACAATCTTCCACTGTATAGATGCAGCCGTGGAACTAATTCCTTAGAAGGAGGCGTGCATCAAAATATTATCCGCAAGTTTATTTCCTTTGGTGCAGGGCCGCATTTGACAGACTCAGTTCTTGCTGATTATCATCTACGTCACAATATAGATGTAAGTTGAAAATCATATATTTAGAAATACATACAGGCATATTGACATGTGGATATCAATCCTTTTTAAGGTTGGTACTGTCAACAGATACAGCCGTGTACATAAAGGCCACTACGAGCCATGGTTGATTAAGACAATTCAAGATCTAAGGGCAGACCTTGGACTGGATGTTTACAACGTTCAGCGAGCAGGAATATATCAGGATGGATTTAGATTGAATGCGCCCCATGAAACATTTGGCATAACTTTCTCCCCGAGTGATATAGCAGAAGAACTAAATATTACTCTTGCCAATAATCAGAGTGACAATCCGGTACAGTAATTAGATGAGGGATTTTCAGTACAAACCAGTGCATATCTCATTATCTCTGGAAAATCGACAGCCAACCGAAAGGGACAGCTATACTCATACCTTGCTAAGAAGCAAAATTCCATCTATGCAATAGTTCCTGTACATACTGTACAAGAATTCAGTCTTTTCCGAAACCTAATGGCCAACTTCCAAAACTCACAAGATCATATGGATTGGAAAGAACTTGCTCGAACATGGAACAGAGATAGTGCTGATGGTGTACATATATTCTACAAGACTCCTGACCACTTGAGGATGCAATTCAATATATGGAATGAAAGAAGAACAGCAACCAGCAGTATTCAATTAAGCAGAGACATATGTGAAGTTATGCGTCAACAGCTACAATCACCTGGGCGCGCTCATACTATTTTGCCAGCACATACTCCTTCACCTCTCGTTCCAGTTTCTGCAGCACACAGTTTATTCACACACCCACTCTCCTTACCTGCAGTCCAACTTGCAGCGAGTCCAGTTATACATAATCCTAATCTACCAGTTCCTAGAAGACTTGCTCCGAAAACAGCAAACCTGTCAAGCTCAGCCATTAGTTATGTAATTACTCGTCCTACACACGTTCCTAAAAAGTCAACATGTACATGCAGCATATGCAAAGATCCTTCTTGCAAAGGGTTTTCCTTAAGAAGTCGCTGCAAACAATATAGAAATCTACCATAATATATTACACTTTTTTCTATTTTTATCTTTCTTTTAACAGAATATTGCCAAATTGCAGCTTTTATAAGTACTCTGATATTCAGTCAAATCAACAATGTATCTACTTTGCTTATAAGTTCATGCTCGTGCCATACGGTGCTCGCAGTCACTGAATCTTTTCTAAAAGTGTCAAATTAAATCAGTGACTCCCCAGGCATGTTACCAGAGCCGAACTTATAACATCTGGTTTACCGTCTTCCATCTCTACCTCCTATAAGTGAGAATAGCACAACAGATCTAGCAAACTGGGTTATACCTGTAAGCCAGCTGCAGAAAGCTATAGAAGTCTGCACTACCTCTCCTGGGTAGCTCCAATTTTATCTACGTCCTTAGCACACATGGTGTCTCAACCGACCAGGCCCACCAGCAACTATTTCTCTTGGTTGGCGAATCGTAACATGAAACTGGCAGACTTTCTGGTCTCTTCCATTAGTGCACAAAGCCATTACACCTTGGTGGCGTTTGCTGCATGGTTTTCTACCTACTAAACTGCGTCTTCATCAGTTAACACCTACTGGTTTCTCTTCGCCAAACTATACCTTTTGTGCCGACAACACTGAGGATGAAGAACTTTTTTTTTATCTCCTGCCCTGAAAAAAAGCATATCTGGCAAGACACGTGGCATTTAGATTGTCCTGCAACTACACTACCTGAAATTTTATCTTTGATCCTTCAACCTTTTGCAAAACACCAACTAGTACTTCCTTGGATTGACAAAGTGAACTCTGTTCTTTGGACCTGCCATTGGACCTTTACCTTTGAAAATAAGTCTTGGTCAAAGAGGCCTGTTTTTCTACTTTCTACAATATTATTGCCAACCAGAGTTTAGAGCATTAAGTCTATAACCACATCTGATAAAAAGATATTTCTTCAGAGTACCCAATTGATATGGCATATTTTTGCCTTTAATACTCAAATTGATAGTGTTTATTTATGTACGCAGAAAGTTAGTTTCAAAGTCTTTGTAGAAGTTTACGAGTTTGTTCTTCCATTTCTTTCTTATCCTTTATATCTCTCGCCCATCCTCTCTCGGACTCAAGCCATGCTGTCCATTTTGACTGAGTTCTCTGGTCAGTTAGTGATGGCGCCTTTCGTTTTCGAATGAATATATCCTCGGAGCCTATGATGTAAAACATATGATACGTATTGCGACAGATCTTGTACTGCATTCCGGAATGCACGTATATGTTTTCCATATGCTCATTATCTTTCTTGTCTTTTACATTTCTGAACAGAAACATAAGCTTGTTTCCTATCAGCTTCTTGATACTGACCTCTTCAGCAGTCGGGGAGTTAAGTTGGATTGATCGATACCTTCTGTTTCTTTTGCCCAATCAATATAGTTTGTCACGTACATTTCATATGCATCCTTCTCTTCTATGTGACGGTCAGGATCATCGTCGTTTAACAGCTGAATGGTTAAGGTTGAATTCTTGGTATTCTGCATAGGGAAATTATTAAATTGTGAAACTTCGCTATCAAACTGAAACTCACGAATTCGATGTAGTACAAGTTTTCCTCGCTACCAACAATCGCTTCAGCTTGTTGACGACATGCTTTTAACGATTGAGTATTAAGTTCGCGAGTTTCCTTGAATAACTCAATCAATGCCCGAGTTTTGCTGTCAGAAACGATATATTGAAGCTATCCACACGTTACATTGATAAGTATCCATAAGACGTTAATCCACTTACATGACGTGTCAATGACAGAAGTATCTTGTCAATGGTAAACATAATGTATACTTTGGGACCAAACACATAACGCGCGCATTCTTCATATAGCTGTTGATCTAACTCCTCCTCAAAAAATTTCTCAATGATATTGAGAAGTGCATTATAACGACCGTAACTGACGTCCAGCCTCACTGCTATTCTAGAGTAAGTACTTTTCATGCACTGTAATTGTAAACTCACAGCTAAGTCGCTTGCTGATAGCTCCTAGTTCGATAGCGGTGCCATTCACATTCCATTTACTTTGCGCATCCTTCTGCTGTTCTTGTAAGGCTTTCATTTTAAACAGTCTCTCATACACCATCTGCAAAACGGTTATCGATTCATCAATTTACAATCTCTTTTCCTTACCTGGTATAGGCGTAGAAAGCAGTAGATGTGATTGTCACCAAATAAACTAAATCTTGACCCTTTCTCTGGGGTCTGGGACGCCCTTTTCTCGACGTTGCTACTGCTGTTGAACATTTCCCCAGCTTGGGCGTTATTCTCTGACAATGGTAAGACTAGAACCTCGGTTTCTGAGGCCTTATCATCTTCATGTTCTTGTTTTATCTTTTTGTCCTCATTTTCATTGTTATGCATAACAGGTGATTTGTTGATATTGCGAGTCAGTACATCCTTCAATAACCGCGACTCTTCATCGGTTGCTTGCGATCGCTGGTTCATTGATCGTCGCGAACGAGTCCTTCGTGAAGTGGTTGCACTGGACGCAAGATCGTTGTCGGAATCATATGACTGCATTGACCTTGATTCATCTTCATCATATTCATCTTCATCCATAGCGACTTCAGTACTGACATCCATTCCAGGGCTAATATCGGGTATAATGTCGGTAATGTTACACATAAGTGGTAGAAACGTTTCCAAAAATAATCGCATATTATCACATTCATCGACGCTAAACGTTGTCTGTTGGTCAAAGAAAGAATAGAGTATTCGTGATACGTCTTTGAAAACTGCTTCATCTTGAAATGTGAATGCAAATTGCGGGCCTTGGCCTCCTTTTGCTATCAGCGTCTCAACGGATGGTTTAGGTTTTTCGCGTTGTTCCGTCCGCCGGGCATCGATCTCAGATATCAATGACTTTGTCGTCATCGCCTTTTTATCGTTGCTCTTAAATATAATCCCTTGGTAATCGAGAGATTTCCAATAGTTCTTAGCTTCCACTTCCCGCCATATTTTGTTCCATTCACGCTAATCGTACCTATTAGTATCGTGATATGAAATGCTCGGTTTAAAACATACTTGTGCTCGTTTCCATTCATCATCCTTCTGTTTCAGACGTTTTAGCACAATAGGAACCGTTTGTGCGGGATTATTATGCAACAGTTCGATGATCTCCAGACCTCTTTCGCTTCCATATATTTTCTTCAAGATTCGCTGATAAATTGTCTTGGAAGGCCCACCAAGGCCCAGGGGTAACCGGAAATTCACCTTCTCTTCCGTTGACATAATTGAGATTTTCTTCGCTATCGGTTCCAATAAAGCAATCGTGTTCAAATTCGCCTCTATATTAAGGTCATAGTCGTATCTGCATTTTTCTAGTTAGAATAAGTATATGAGTTGCGATTTCACCTTTCTTCTTCCACTCGATGTAAGGCTTCTTCATACTGATTTTTCTTTGACGCAACAAATCCACTATCCTCACTTGCCCATGTCGGATGCGATACGTATTCGTCATTAAGTACTTCCCAGCAGAGACTATCTCTTCCTGAGCATGTTTGCTTTTGCCACTATAGCAATACCTAGAGTTAAGACTTGTCGAGTGAAATATATATGACTCACGGATTTTGGCACGCTACGATAGCTGGGTCCATACGCTTCGCACTGTGACCAATCAGGCTTAAGGACATCAGCCGGGACATTCTCAATCACTTCATCTTTGCCGTCGTATCCGACCAGCGACTTGAACCAATCGAAAAGTTCTTTGTTTCCGCCAATAAAGCCTTCCACTCGGCTGACTAAGACATTCTGGTCCACTATCTGCTGGCTGAAGAGATTCAAAACCTTCAAAAATGCGTTGTACGTTGTCTTATTTCCGATATATTTCTTTACTCTCTCGAAAAATTCAGCTTCTTCAGCGGAAATAGTAGGGCGTAATACTTCTTCTTCCAGAGGCAACCCTGATCGAACATCAGATGTCTGGAGATCCATTTTATGGTGGATTTTTGTACGTTTGCTTCCCTATTCAAACGTCAACAAAATAATCATACAGCATAGATCAATCCCACTTTTGCAAGACCAGTAATATTGCTAGCACCAACGCGCTTCTTTCTTCCTGAGATACTTGGTATATTATGACTCACCATGCTTTTCTTTCCAATACCTAACAATGAACAGTTAGTATTCCAAAAGAATAATAAGTATGTGTACCAAACGATGCTCTGCTTTGACTGGCCCCAAAAAGAGCTGCAGCTCCAGCAGCATGACTTGCGGATGCGTCCGGCAGAAACTGCTTGAATTCATCCAGGAGGTCTTGCGCACCGTTGAACAAGATTTGCACTTGGGCATAAACCTATTTTTGAACAATAAATACTTATCGGTAAGCTTACAATAACTTGCCTCTTGGATTGGTTTTTGTTCTTTCTGGTAAGTCTGCAATATTTCCAAAAATTGCTTGTATGTCTCTGGATCGTCGGCAAACCGGTTCTAATACATTGCTTCTTAACGTTTCAACTATGTGAACGTCCCCTGGTATACCTTAATTTTGTTGACATAGTTAATAGCATGATTAAATTCCACTGGTGGTCGGCGATTGCTGTTAGCGGTTGATTCATCCATTACGTGATTTGGAGAAGAGTGCATTTGGAGACCGTGATGGGAATGGTGATGAGGATAGGCCGATACTGGAGAAGACAGGCCTCCGTTCGTAGCAGATGCGATGTTTCCTGGTACACCCCTGCTAGGAGGACCATACCCCATGGGTGATTCGCATGGAGCGAAAGATGCTGGCTGGGGATAATAACGTGGCAAACCTGAGGACGGTACAGAAGATACTGAAGAAAGATTCAAAGGTTCTCCGTCCGTAGTACATGTTGTTCCAGATGGCGTTGTAACCTTAATAATATCTCGTTCATGTTCGTCTGTTGAACATTCAATATGATAACCGGGAGGAAGAAACGTATTAAAAACTTGAATCAACGATGGATGTCCTCTAAACAGTGTGGAAACACGTTCAATGACTCCTGGAGTATCAATTCTGGTAAACATTGTCAATGGATGGATTTTCGGGCCGGTTTGACTTACGCTTGGCTTTTAAAATCTTTCATAATATCCAGAAACTTATTATATACTTCTGGTTGACCGGGGAATTGAAATTTAACCTGATCAAGGTAGGTCAGTGCGTCTTTCACATTCAGCGGCCGGTGACCGTTTGCAATAGGACTCGTAGCAGACGAAGTACGTGATTCAACTGCAGGCATCCGTGGTTGTACATTTGGCGGGGGAGTAGCAGTTGATACGGGACTGGCAGGCAAGGCATTCGTTGTTTGTGATAGACTGGACGTTTGTGGAGCATCTGGGGCTGTAGGTGAAGCTGGTAATGTTGTAGATAATTCTTGAGGTTGTTGCGTCAAGGAAGATTCTGGAACTGGAGAAGACAATGAAGAGGACATGGCGATACTGCCGGCTAAATGCGATGGTTGTGTTTCGTTTGTCACGTTTTCTGTTGCGTTTGCATGGTAAGCAGCAATCTGAGATGATTGCTGCAATGAAGAGATTGAACGTGGACTGGATGTACGAATAATGCCAGAGTTAAAACCATGACCACTATCCGCCATGCCCGATGTCAGGGAAACAGAAGGATTTGACTGCGACGGTGAATGTACCAATGGTGCGTTGTACTGGCGAGGTGATGTTAAATTCTGAGCAGCAGTAGAAGCAGGCTGTGAGGATGTGGAAGGTGCGGAAGGCCTTTCAGACACGGAATGACAAGAGTTAGCCATTATTATCCAATATTCGGCAACTACAGCGTCCGACGGCTGAAGTAGAGCTTACATGGAAGGCGTAGACGAAGACTGTTGAACGGGCTTTTCTTCGGCCATTGTGTACAATAGTTATCAATACAGGTTGTTCGACAATTGCCTCTGGTTAACTGGCAAATGTTATTGCAGTATAAACAAAAGAACTGGGTGAAAAATACAAACGCGCTCTGCAATTAGGCTTGACGTGGGTGAAAAGCGGAGAATATGGGGAAGGTATCTTGCGCAATTTTTGGCTCAGTCACAGAGCTTGTCACCCGCTTGATTGTGACATTTTGTCTAAAATCGTATGAAGATTCCGCCCAAAATTTGTTTGAAGTTCGGAGAATCAAATTTTGCAGAGCCACCTAATCAAGCTATGAAGATCCCGATAATACGTATTGAATCAAAACCGTGTTCTCGTTCAGGGGTAAGCACAACTACATCTCAAAGATATAGGTACCCATCCAACTAATTAGAACGTATTTATAGATGATCCAATGTTTAAAACAGTTGAGGATACGGGAAAAATATCAGCACAAATAGTGTTGCTGATTCTGTTTGTTTCATGCAAAACACCAGGTACCTGTATGATATATGGGAAGACAATAAGTAAACGTTAGACCATATTAAACATATCATTTACCCTAGGACCAAAAATAAGATTAGTGATAATTATCAACATTAACAGTTTGGATTACTGAGTATTATGTCGAGACATACCGTATAGGCTTACGTGCTGTTTAAAGGAAGCCATGGTTCTAAAGTTGCTGATCCTCGTCTCAATGTCCTACAAATTACCTCAAGAACAAAGTAGCGGAGATTTTAATTATTCCACTATATCGCTTTCCTCAACTACGTGAAATGTCGTTCATAACTACCTGTTGTGTTGATCAAATTAGAGGAGTCACTTTATACCTAAGAATACTAATAATGCCCATAATCTGATAAAAGGAGGAAGTAGAAGACAACTAGAAAATGGAAGATTTTGAGTCTAAAGTATATCATTCTATTGGATTCTTGAAGTGGGATCCAGCTCGCTTATCAAAGTGCCCCATATCCCAGTCAACTTTAATAAATATTTTTGCTTTATTAGGGTGTAGAAGACTCCTTAAAGAACTGGAAGAGACAGAACAAATAAAACATCATGACGGTAATGTCAAAGTTTGTGGCATTCTGCTGCATTTTGCATAAATAATCTGCTCCTCTCCCAGATGGATGGATTTCGTGGGTGAGCTCCCGATAATGACGATCATTATCTCTGATAGTGTCAATTAATGCGTATCCCCTTCCAAACAACAGACCCCGACTATCGAGATAGAGGCCCACATGGAGAACTTTTCCGAAGGGCTTTAGGGCATTCGTGAGCTTAGGCCCCAGCTCTGATGCTCTCATTAAAGGTATCCTTCCAGATTAATCCGGTAAACTTGGCTATTGACATCCAAAGTAATTGTACCCAATACTGTGTGAGACCCAACACTCACACCGATTGAGCATGCTTTCAGACGCGCTTCAGCAGTGTCAAAGGCCACCACTGCCACGTCTCCAGATTCTTTACGCGTTGGCACCAGCCCAATTGCTTCTGGATATTGCGAACTGAGGGCCTCGAGGAAGGCTTCAGCCGAGAAGTCCTATTTACGAATGTCAAAAGCAACAGAATTCTTTTCGGCCGAGCGCACCCATAGTTGCTCTTGCCGTTGCTGACGTTGGGCAGCCTTAGCTGCCACGTCCTCAAAGACAGTTTCTATTTTCCTTTCAAAACTTCCAGAGTATGAGCGAAATGATTGTTGTCTAAACTGATTCCAAAGCTCAGCGCTAGCTTTGCCCGGAGGCAATGTCGAATCTAGTGAGAATTGTGTAGTTGATCCACCAGGTGAGTTAGGCATAGTGGAAAGACCCCCCGCGATTATGTGCCTGTTTTTTTTTTTTTTGTAGAAGGAAATTTTATTGTGACCAATCACAGGTCAAAATATGAAAATCGAGCAAGCACAAAAACGGCGAGAAACTATAACTGGGCAGACAGTAGAGGCACAAAGAAACTACGTGGATTGACTTTGAGATCTGATATTGGAAACAAAACGAATAGTGTGAGCAACCACTTCATTCGGCCAAAACTGCGTGGAATCAAAAATGAGTCGCCAGTGTGCCCGCCAAAGCGCAAGGACTGTGCAGGCAAGCACCTCCCGATAAGTGATGAAGCTCGGGTCATGAAGCGTTAGAGGAGAAGATGGTGAGAGAGACAAGTGATCGTAAGTAAGGGCGTTAGGCTCCTGGAAGTAGCGTTGAGCGACACGAATCCAAATTGGACATTTCAATGGGCAGTCCCACAAAAAATGGCGGTCAGTGTCTTCTTCACCACAGAGGACACAGGCAGGACTTGCAAACTGATTTGGGCACAGAGCGTGGAGCCGTGTTCGACTTGGGAGTTTTCCATGATAGAACCGCCACAGAACTGTCCTAGCATGGTGAGGAATAGGAGCGTTCCAGAAGGCCTTCCAGGCAGCTGGGGTACCTCGCGGATATTGATCTGAAAGGTCAGTGAGGGGCGTCAGGCCAGCCAAGCGGAAGCGTTTGGGTGTGATCTCAGTCAAGGACAAACCAGTAGCAGTGGTAGGTTGCAAGAATTGTTGACAAAGAAAAGGTGGGAGTACAGTATTACTAGGAAGATTGGGAGCAGCAAAGATTTGTGTAGAGGGTATGGGGAAGTGGGGACGAAAGGGCTCAGTAATTTGAAGCAGGCTGGATGCAAGGAGGAGATACAATTGCTGACGCTCGCGAGAGAACGGTGCTGGGCCATGAGGGGCAACTTGTTGGTATTCCTGCTGTTGGGAATCATAGTAGAAACTGTGACGTATGAGTAGACGATGCCATTGAAAGTGATATCCTGTAGAGTCACAGGCAGGGAGATCTGAGAACACTGTACTAACGGGGAGCTCGCCAAACATAGTGGAATTGAAAGACGCTGGGTTTAGAACGACTTGCAGGATATCAACAGTTCGAAAAAGGTTCACGAACGCGGGGAGACGGAGAGAAGCCGGAGGCCGTCGAGTAGGAACAGCCAAAGGTAGAAGATGGGATGGCGCATCGGCTATTGTTGCCAAACAGAAGCAGAGCATAGGGAGAACAAAAGAAGGAGAGGGAGGATCAGCGTCACACAAAAGCGGCAACATCCAGCGAAGTTGAAGTGCGGCATGTTGGCGGGCATGGTCAATGACTCCAAGACCACCTTCCTTACGAGGACGGGACTGGGAAGCAAAACTCACTTTAGGGAAACTTTTGGCCGCCAGAAATTTAATCAGAATGGACCGAATCTTTGAGAAAAAGCTCAACGGGGGAGCAACTACTCGCGTGCAATGCCAGATCCGACTGAGCAGGAGAGTATTTGCCACAAGGCCTTTGCCAGAGATGGAGAGGTTTCGTTGCGATAGAATGTTGGCATGCCTGGTGAGTTTGTCGACAAGTTGTTGTAGGAACTCGCTTAATTGAGTAGGAGAACTGGTTAAGGAAAACCCCAAATACACCACCGCTGCAGAAGCAAACTTATCATGCCATTGCATTATGCCATACTGACGAAGGGTTGATACCCACCCAGCTTGTGATTTACCGGAGAGGGACACTGCGACTGTCTTGTGTCGATTCAGGCGTGCATTAGAGGCAGCACTATATTGGTCTAAAAGGTCTAGAAGAGCTTTGATTTCTCTAGGTTGCGAGAGAAACACAAGAATGTCATCGGCGTAAGCAAGAACGGATACAGAGGGAGAGGTGACGGTTGCAGGAGGGGATGTAAAACTGTATCGTGGAAAATGAAAGCCAGGTAGCAGTGATGAACGGCGGATGGCACAAAGGAGTGGTTCAAGGGCTAGGTTGAAGAGCAATGGAGACAGCGGATCACCCTGTCGTAGGCCACGACCCTGAAGGCAGGGAGCAGAAAGGAAACCATTGATGTTAATGCAAAGTGACGTGTGGAAGAAAAGTGTTGTGAGGCAAGTTACTAATGATTTTGGAAAGCCAAAAAAACCAAGACATGCACCAAAGTAGACAGGGTGAACTCGGTCATATGCTTTCTCTTGATCCAGAAGTAAGCCGATGCCCGGTATTTGATTGTCTTTAGCGAGATCCATGACGAGTCTGGCTGTGAGGCCGTTGTCCGCTATAAATCGGTTCGCCATAAAACCTGTTTGATGCGGGTCGATTATATCAGGAAGGACAGCACCAAAGCGTGTTGCCAGCAAACGAGTGAAGAGTTTTGCATCTGCACAGATCAGTGATATTGGGCGCCAGTTCGCCAGAGATGTGCGATCGCCTTTCTTAGGTAGCAGTACAACTAATGACCGATGCCAGGTAGCAGGGAATTCGCAAGCAGTAAGCGCATGGTTAAATACGGATACAAGGAGACGTCGAACAAAAGGGAATTGACATAAATGCCGGAGCAATTCATAAGGCGATTATGTGCCTGGTCTGTATAACTTTACCCAATGATTTGGAAGATTACGTCATTTCAGCATTCGTAATGGCGGGCAGATCGAAATCTTCCCAGTACAGATAGGGTTCAATTCAGCTGTCCTTCTCTTCCGGCATTAACATACTACAGTTACATTATGAGTCGCGGGTCAAACGCCGGTTACGATCGTCATATTACGATTTTCTCGCCTGAGGGTCGATTATATCAAGTCGGTGAGTCATGCTCTGCATCCTACCTTTAGTTTCACTTTTCGCGACTGTGTCCTTATGCTAATCGCATATGTCGTTCAGAGTACGCTTTCAAAGCCATTTCTAATGCAGGAATTACTTCGGTTGGAGTACGTGGTCGCGATGGCTGCGTTATTGTCACGCAGAAGAAGGTTCCTGTAAGTGTGCTTTGGAGAAACTGCAAGGCAGGGACACGAAGTAATGTCGAACATAGGACAAATTGTTGGACCCTTCCACGATCACGCATATTTTCCAACTAACACCAAAGATTGGCTGTGTCATGACAGGCATGATTGGTAGGAAATGTATAATAGCGCCGTGAGAGTTAAACTGACATCAAACGGAAAAAGCCGATGCTCGTTCCCAGGTTACTCGAGCACGACAGGAAGCTGCCGAATTCCGTTATAAATACGGTTACGAGATTCCTACGGATATGCTTGCGAAGCGTGTAGCTAACATTAACCAAGTATACACTCAACAAGCAGCCATGAGACCGTTGGGTGTCTGTATGTTACCCGTATCCACCAAACAATTGGCTTTCTTTAACGCTTTTGTTTTGGCTTTTAGCAATGATATTGGTGGGATATGATGATGAATATGGTCCACAGCTGTACAAATGCGATCCTGCGGGCTATTATGTCGGATACAAAGCGACGGCTGCTGGTGCAAAACAACAAGAAGCCTTAAATCACTTGGAAAAGAAGCTCAAGAAAAACCCTACACTAAACATGGAGGATACTATTGAGGTATGGTAAACGGGGAGTTGTCAAGATATATCTCTTAACATTGCAATAGCTGGCCATCACAACGTTGTCTACTGTCTTAGCGGTGGATTTCAAGGCTACTGAAATTGAAGTGGGCATCGTCTCACAGGATAATACAAATTTCCGTACATTGACGGTGGAGGAAATTGACGACCATCTGCAAAGAATTGTAGACAAGGATTAGGATCATATTAACAGTGTTTCTGGATTAAATGGGAAAAGAATCCTTTACTATCGAAATAGTGAATCTCTTCTTTAGCTTCGTTGTCCTTCCAATTTCCTGCCCTTAATATGTTTAGGTATGGATATAGCAATATTCTATCACAATGAATAAGGCATCAGATATAGTATCCTATTGATATATATCGTGCTTTTATATTGGGCTAGACAGCTGGCTACTATAACTGAAATGAAATGGCAGATATATAAGCTTCTTTATTTAGAGGGGTAGTGTCTCCTTCTTTAGCCAGATTAGAGCTTCGGGATCTGAGCTTAGCAATGGACTGAGCTTTTCGAGACATTCTGCATGGTAATCGTTAACCCATCTCGTCTCTTGCTGCGATAGCAAGCTTATATCTATTAAGTTACGACAGAGAGGTGCAATTGTGACATGCTCAAATCCAAGATAGCCAACGTCCCCAAAGTTATTGGGAGTGTCAGCTTCACGGACCAGCAGAACGCTTTCTATACGAATTCCGAATTTGCCATCTTCATAATAGCCAGGTTCTATATAAACCGCTTTGAGATGCCATTATCTCCCTTTCAATTCTACTTACCATTGGTCACTGTCATTCCTGGAGCCAAGGGAGTTTCGTTACAGGATGGACGCACGCTGATACCGTGAGGACCTTCATGTACATTTAGATATGAGCCAACACCATGTCCAGTTCCATGACGGAAGTCTAAACCATCCTTCCATAGGGCGTGCCTGGCAAAAGGATCCAGGAGGTAACCTGGTATGTCTCGTCAGCACCATCACCTGAAAACTAATGCGTTGATTTACCTGTGGTGCCTTTTGGGAATATGGCAGAATCAATAGCGATATGTCCTTGCAGCACGCGAGTAAAACATCTCTTTTCATATGACGTTGGTTTTCCAAAATGGAACGTTCTTGTCACATCAGTGGTGCCGTCCTTGTATTGACCACCAGAGTCGCAAACGTACATAAGGTTAGGATCGATGACTTTGCATAGATCCTTTTCTGGCTTGTAGTGGATAATGGCTCCGTTGGGTCCAGTGGAGGATATGGTATCAAACGAGAGGCCAACGTAGTGTTCTTGTTCTGCACGAAACTGCTCAAGGCGATCGGCACCATCCACTTCATCAATTGTTGCACCACTAAGCAACTGTTTCTCAAGCCAAGCAAAATATCGTACAAGTGCGGCACCGTCGCGCAGATGACAATCGCGCATGCCTTTCAATTCAGTAGGATTCTTGATAGCCTTTGCATCTGTGATGAAAGAACGATCTTCGTGGGTGTTGTGCTACGTACGGATACGGTAATTAATACCGTATATAGTAAGTTTGCTATACATACCCCGCCAACAGCCATTACAATCGCCACGCTTGTCTTGGGATTGATCAGTAACTTCTTGCTCAAACCGGTCAACTCAGCAGTATATTGACGAAGGTCATCAAAGATAGCTTCGTAAGATTTCAGCTTGATCTCGCTGCCTAGATGAGCGCGTACTTCTTCGGTCACCTTTGCTTCATTGACATAAAGTGTGGCCGTGCTTTGTGTTACCAAAGCGTAGGAATAGAAAACAGGATTACATTCCACGTCTGAACCCCGGAGGTTGAAAAGCCAAGCGATTTCATCTAAAGCAGAAACAACAATTCCATGGGCACCCTTGTTCGAGATGTAATCGCGCAGGTCAGATAACTTATCATGGTGATTCTTCCCTGGAAGCCAAGGTTAACGAAATTAGCAAGATGCTGTTTCTTTCAAACCTGCAAACTCCACAGGATGTACAATGATGAAGTCTTGAGGAGCGCTTACGCGACCAGATCCCCAAGCCAAGTCCACAAGGTTTGTTTCAATGGCAACAAGAGAAGAAGATACCGCTTCCAGCTCTTTCTGCAATTGGCGAAAGTCGGCTATAACATAGTTAGGCTCGTCATTCCTAATTTCTTTTTGCATCCTATTGTTTACTAACGCGCGGTGATTAACGTAGGGTCCAGTCCAATGCGCGAACCCTCGGCAAGGTTCTTCCAAAAAAGGTTAGCATACGCAAAAGTCACGATCTATGATGTGATCATACTTTTACTAAGTATTCTTGCCAAGTTGGGACTCCTGGGAGGCCTTGCTTCATCAAAATCCAATTTTCATCCAATTCTTCGGATGCCTGAAGGAAATAACGACCGTCTGTGAAAAGAGCAGCTTCATGCTCTGACACGATAGCAAATCCTAATGAAATCCAAGCGTGAGAAGTGTAACCTGACTGAGTTGTGTCTACTGAGTGCATACCAGCTGAGCCAGTGAAGCCAGAGATCCAATGTCGACGTTTGTAGCAATCAGCAATGTACTCGCTCTAATATTTTTATATAATATTGTTTACTATTCCTGCCATGGCACATTCCTAATGTATTGCTGAAGATTATTTTACCTGGTGGGCGTCTTCGGAAGGAATGAGGCTATACGTTTAATGAGGAAAGGGACTCTTTATAGTGGCAATGTCCAAGGTAGAACTTACAAGGCATCCACGTTGTATTTTTCAGATTTCATTAGCGCTCTAAGCGCTTTCAAACGGTCACCTGTGCTGGGCATAAAGGCAAAACGGGGTAGAAGAAGCTTTCGTCCTTTGCGTCAAACGATTCTAAGGCCCCATAGTTTAAATACGGCGCGTGACTCGTCAGTCGGCAGTGGAATCGCTTTTTTTCTTTTGTGATTAGGGAATTACTACGGGCACTCCCTTCGGGCACTCTTCCCCCAATAATTTAGGCTCCGCTACCAGTCGAGTCAGTGAGTGCCGGGGAACATACGAATGTCCGGCAAACGCGGAGTGCCCAAAAGCTGGGAGTGCCCAAAAGCTGGGAGTGCCCAAAAGAAGAGTGTCCCAATGACCAGCAGTACGCCAAAAAAGATATTACCAATATTACTATATATGACACTGTATGAAAACAAAGTATGCTAACAATCAAAATAAAATTATCTGAAGAGTGGGAGTGTTTGAAAGAAGAGTGCCCATAAGTGAGAGTGCCCGAAAATGAGAGTGCCCGAAAAAAGAGATTGCCCAAAAAGCAGAACACCAAAAGAAAAGACAGTACCATATAGTAGTATATATGACTCTTCAAAAAAAATAGAGAGAGAGAAATAGAAAAAAATTACCTAAAAATGGGAGCAGCAGTAGCATAGCACACAAAAGTACCAAAAGAAAGGGAAAGCTTAGGAAAGTGGACAATACCTGCAGAACACAAACAAACATAAAATACAATGGTAAGAACGTCTAAAAGAGAGCATACTCAACAGAACCCGCAAAGTCCCAAAGAAAACTTTATAAAGGCTCAATATCTTCTCTGTACCTAATCTTTTAGTATGTCTAAGAGACGTTATTAATGTAAATATGTAATATGGCTTTGAAATTGATGTACACAGTTTATCTTATCTAGTACTATAAAGAAAATGAGATTAAGTTTTTATTCATTAATAATTTCTATACAACTGGCTTTGTCTGCAGTGACGTTATTACTTTTCTTCTTTTTCTGGATTGACAAATATCTCCAGAACGTCCTTATAAGGTTGACTGAATTTAATTGATTGTTTGCTAACTCAGAGAAGCGGTCAATGGTTGGCCATGTCATTTTGATACTCTTTTTAAGATCAAGAGTAGCCCAATGACAATGGCTTACATGATGGAGGATAAGCGGAATAGGATTTCCAGACTTGCTTGGACGACGGTGAGGCAGATAGAGTAACGGCGGATATATGAGGTCGCCTATAGCGTTTTTGCTTTCATCGTCCGAGTATACTGCTATCGGTGTTTCATAAGTATCTGCCGCTAGTTGTACGCAATAAGGAGACATAAACCAGTGGCTCATGGGGCATGGTGGGTATGGTTTGGTTAAGTCTTGGCCATACGAGACTATTCTTCGTAACTCTTCTATATCGTAATGGAACACATCTCGGTAGATGGTAGCATATTTGTCAAGAGTGTCAAGCATCTCTTTCTTTACAAGCGGGAATGCATCTTCGTCATCCTTGACAAGGCGGGAAATAGCCCGAAAGCCACACCATCCATCGGGTTGTACATCAATCGTGCCATTGTAGCATTCTGGTGGAATAGCAGAGTTCACCTTAAAGTGCAATTGTTTGATGGCAGAATCAACCTTATTCCTATGGATAAAATTATTAATTACACAGAAGAATAGACTATTGACTTTACCGTTTGCGTTTGATCTCTTCAATATACTTGTCTTCAAGACCTCTTTTGGCTGGAAGAACAAACAAGTTCTCATTATGTGGCAGTTCGTGTGTTTTCATCTTTTTTTCCTTCTTTTGCTTCGACAGCTTCTTCTTTTTTCTCTTGGCTTCCTTTGCTGTTTCTTCAAAACTGGATGCCTTTCGTTTGCCTTTGGTTGCTTTAGGACGGCCTTTTGTTTTGACCTTAGGAAGCTCAATGTCTTTGACAGGTGTTACTTGCAGCGACTCGCTCATGAATGCCCTGAATTTAGCAACCAGATCCAGTCGTTGCTGATCAGTTTCTGCATTTTGAAACAGCGCTTCAATCTGGTAAATAACAGATGAACATTCTTCTCGAACGTTCGTATCGGAGGATTTTGACGTCAATGGGTTTTTCATGTCTATAAACGCTAAATATCGATACTGCATGTTAAATATAATCAATCAAAACTTACATTCCAAGGTAGAAAGATGCCAACGGAGAGGAATACGTTCCAAAGGGATCGGCTCTCCCAACAATAATGTGTGCTTGCAAGGTAAACCATAGTTGATGCGTTTGGGACATATGCATTCTGTGCTAGATGCATTTCCTTTGCTGGCTTCTTCTGCGTTTTCAGACATCTTGCATAGCAATTGCTTTACACAATTGATTGCATAGAAAGACACTTTGCCAAGCAAGTTCTTCATAACCTCAGTGTGTGCTTCGTCAATAACAGGTCGCTTGTGCTTTTCTGTGAAGAATTCTTTTCTTTCTTCTTCGGCCTATTGTATGTAAATACAAATTATGGTTAATGAACCCTGTATTACAAATAACCTTGTTTACAATATACGTACAGTTTTGCGCATCCAAATATCGATTGCATTGAAAGTCTTTACCAGGTTTCCGGTTGTCTGGAGCGTCTCCTTAATACGCCAGTGTGTGCCCTCCACACGCTGCGTTGATCTAGCACCTAGATGTAGATATTTTTCGGCATATGGACCACTCCATTTATGCTTGTATTGCAATACTCTATTAGATATAATGTTAGCCTATTTATGTTTACGGAACAGGCTGGAATTCTTTAACGTTCTACTTACCCATCCAAATACTCGAGAATCTTCTTCTCCTTTTGAGCTATCGCCTTCTTTCGTTCTTCTTTCTTTGACACTTTCTGTCTTTGTACGCCTATTTGTCCTTCGCTTACTGGATCTGGCGAATTTTCGCCCTTGCTGTATTGGTCGCTAGAAGGCTTTTTATGATCTGCTTTCAGACTTTTCTTCTTCTTGATCTTTTCATCGTCAACTTGGATCTTTGCCGCCTTTTTTGCTAATTCTCGGTATTTACTTTCTGCTTCCTGGAAATCCTTTTCGGTTCTCGAATACAGCATCTTCGTAATGACTGATCGTAGCTCCTCTTTCTCGCCGCTGTCATCCTTAAAGCTACCCTTAAACCGATGTTCAAGATGCATGTGCATGTGCCATGCGCACAAAATATGATTTGACAACGGGAACACTTCTCCAAGTGCCCCGATTAGCGCCTTTTCATTATCAGTGACGAATAATCCAGGGTCACGCGACTGCCAGATAAAAGATTTCATCTGGCGAGCGATCCATTCGTATGATTCACGCTTTTCGTCAGTTACTAGGGCGGAGGCAATCATGAAAGTGCGCAGCTTCTTTGTTCCCAGGTTGCTGATCCCCACCATATTTACAAGCGGCATCTTTGTTGAACTTGTATTATAGGTAGCGTCCATTACCACCACCTCTGGAAAATGCAAGGCCTTCTCGATTGCATTGCAGTGGCTGACAAAAATGGCATTCAGCGTTTTACCGTCCTCTGCCAACTTGTAGCGAACAATATAGTTGCGGGATATTAAAAACTCGAACAGCTTACTGAAACGACCATTGCTGTCTTGAGCAAACACCTTTTGCCGGAAGTTATAAATATCCTTCATGGACATAACAGGTGCACCGTCGTCTTCCCTAATTTCTTCATAGATCTTTGCTGGTCTATTTTCGCTCTTACTCATAGAGAGGATCCTCTCTTTCATCACTTCGGTAGGCTGACGGTGTTGGTGATAAATCCTCACGTCTACAGCCATGTCATGGTTATGTACTTGAACATCCTCCACAAAGCGGACAATCCATTTCTGGGAATTCTTTTCAAAAGAAGCACGCATCTGCCATGGACAGTCGCATCTCATGCTTGACCGGTTACGCTGACGGTATTCCTCAGTTACCCCATGAGTGTTCTTGTATTTGCCGCCATGGACGCACTTGATATAAATTGATTTATCGTTGCTTCTTTTAGTGACGACAGCAAATCCAGCCTCCTTTGCCTTCTCCTGGGCTGCAGCAAGCACTTCTGCCTTTGACATATACTCGGTGGTAAGCAAACTGATCATCTTGATAGCAACGTATAGATCTATTAGACTATATAAATACCGAAACGCTTATACTAAATTACAACAAGAGGTCTGCCATTACTTACATTGTGATCTGCTGAGGTAGACTTATGAGAAATAAAACTCTTGCAATATGGCATAGATTGTAAAAGCTACCCCTCATATATATATACAAATTTTAACCGCGGAACAGTAACATATTGTCTGACTACATTTGAAAGGACGATTGAATAACACAAATCTATTACTCTGTATAATCTGTTTGTACATTTGAACTGTTAATACTAGAATATCTTCTATTAATCTGTTACAATATTTAACTCATACTTATTAAGCTATCTACTACCCATTACATAGAAAAAAAGCTCTCCTGCGTCTTTTCCTGGCTTTAGACATGCCCCAATCTTTGGATATCATTATTCTTTTTTCTTTATCCCCACTTCTTGGGCATTCTTCAGTTTATAAAGTCCCCACGTCTTGGGTCATCCTGCTGCTAAGGCACTCTCCGCGTCCTGGGAACTCCGTTTTCGGACACTCCCACTTTCGGACACTCCCACTTTCGGACACTCCCACTTTCGGGCACTCTCACTTATGGGCACTCTTCTTTCAAACACTCCCACTCTTCAGATAATTTTATTTTGATTGTTAGCATACTTTGTTTTCATACAGTGTCATATATAGTAATATTGGTAATATCTTTTTTGGCGTACTGCTGGTCATTGGGACACTCTTCTTTTGGGCACTCCCAGCTTTTGGGCACTCCCAGCTTTTGGGCACTCCGCGTTTGCCGGACATTCGTATGTTCCCCGGCACTCACTGACTCGACTGGTAGCGGAGCCTAAATTATTGGGGGAAGAGTGCCCGAAGGGAGTGCCCGTAGTAATTCTCAATGGAAAACTGTAACATCGCACAAGTGGCCACTTTCGGTCGTAAAAGAGGGTTACAAACTTCAGTGGAACTCCAAACTGAAACCTTGGAGAACCGCCAAACTACATTTATCAGAAGAAGATCATCAAGCAGGGGGCGAAGCAGTGAAGAAGTTTGTAAACGCAGGAGTCATAGAACGTTCACCGTCGCAAGAAAAAGAATACCTGTCAAGTTTCTTCACCATAAACGAAAAAAACAAAGAGAAGACCGATCTTGAATTGTCAAAAACTGAATACATATCTTCAATGCAATCAATTCAAAATGGAGGGAATCCCGGCTCTAAGAGAACTGATCGAGCCAGAAGACTGGATGTGCAAATTGGATCTGAAGGATGCTTACATAGTAGTACCAATACACGAAGATTCAAAGAAATACCTTACCTTCGAACACGAAGGTGTGGTTTATCAATATCGCTCTCTCCCTTTTGGTTTAAGCGTGGCCCCTCGAGTTTTTTCCAAGCTCATGCGGTTCGCAATAGAAACACTCAGGCAAGAAGGCATCCGTTTGGTATATTATTTAGACGATATTTGCGTGATAACAAAGACAAGAGAAGAAATGAAGATAGTGACGACCAGGATAGTGGATCATCTACAATCACTAGGTTTCCTAATCAATTGGAAAAAGAGCCAATTAAAACCGTGCAAGAGTCTAGAGTACCTAGGGTTCCTTTTCAACTCAAAGACCATGAAGATTACAGTTCCACAAGGGAAGCTATCAAAACTACTGGCGAAGATACGACAACTGAAAAAGACAAAGCAACCCAAGACATGCCGTTGGTTAGCGGCGTTACTAGGAGCGATGACTGCAATGATTCCAGCCCTAGGGAATGCCCTCTTACACGTACGAAACCTCCAGAGAGACCTGACATGGAGTCTCAATCGGAATAGAGGAAAGTGGGATCAACGTTGTTGGGTATCAACAAGGGGAATGGAAGATCTCCTCTGGTGGGAGACTTGGGCTCAGAACAAGAACGGATTACCAATACACCACATCGACTTCACACGATCCAAGGCGAAATTCCATGTGTCCGTCGACGCGTCCGACACGGGTTGGGGGATAACGTCCGAAAAAATGCAAACAGCAGGGTACTGGACCTTGGCCGAAAAAGAAGAATCCATCAATGTCAGGGAGCTGAAGGCGATCTGGTTTGCACTCAAACTACACGGAAAAGACGCAAAAATTCCCATATTCGACTATTCTCGGACAGCATAACAGTCCTCAAGTATGCAGCGAAGCACGGAGGTACAACTTCCGTTCAACTACAAGATTTAGCCCTGAGGATACAAGAGACAATCAACAAGTTTCAGATGACGGTGGAATTCCAACATGTGCCAGGAAAATTGAATACTCAAGCGGACAAATTGAGCAGACGAAAAACGCCAATATTCGAATGGCGTCTCCCGAAAACGTGGTTCAACTATCTCCAACAACGATGGGGAAAGAGGACGATTGACGCGTTTGCAACCAGACAAAACACACAGCTGAAGAAGTTCTGGAGTTGGTTACCGGATCCGGAGGCATTAGCAACGAACGCATTTGCACAGGAGTGGCCAAAGAAGGGACTATACTTGAATCCGCCGTGGAAAATGATTCCCCAGGTACTGAGGACATTCCGAGAGCAGAGAGTAAAGGAGGCGATCCTGATCACACCATATTGGAAGACTCAGTTTTGGTACCCGATGGTATTGAAACAAACAGACAAGGCACCGATAATCATGCAGCTGAACAAGAGGTGGGCGTTAGCCGCCTGGAAATTATCAGGAAAGCCAGGACGGAGAGAGAGTTGGACAAGAGGACCAACGAATTTGTGAACAAGAAAAACCGGGGAAGAACAAGCAAAACATATGACAACTGCTGGAAACGATATGCAGAATGGTGCAAGAAACAGGTTCCGAAAATAGACTCCAAGGAATATAACGGTCGAAATATTGTCAATTTTCTGATGGACATCAAGGAGTATTCTAATTCTTATTTAAATATTTTCAGAGCAGCAATCGCGTCAGCGTTTGACGTGATACATCACGACAAGTTACCAATCGCCAACGACCCCTTGATCCAAGATTTTTTCAAGGCAGAAGCGAAGAGTGAGGTTGCTTTGCCCTCGACACAACAAGTAGAGACCTGGGATGTCGACATACTTATTCGATATATCGCGGAACATCAAGACAATCAAGCACTTTCTTTAGACAAGTTACAACGGAAGACAATAGTTTTGTTGTGCATCGCAACAATGTGGCGGCCCAGATCGGATATTGGAGCTCTCCAATATAGAGATATACACTTCAAGTTTGATAGCGTGAAACAATTACAGGGTATCGAGCTATATATTCGAGAACACAAGGAGGCCCAATGGAAAATGTCTAGAATCGGGATGACTACAAGACCAGATTTGTGTCCGTCAAGAACACTACAAGCATTCATTGAAAGAACGAAACATTTACGCTCGAGACTCCCGGAGGACTACGCAGTTTTTCTAGTGCATATCAACGAGCAAGATAAGGTTCACCCACTCAGTGAAGTTTCAGTTGGAAATCTAGTGAAGGAGACGATGGCGTCAGCAGGAATTGATGTCACAATTTACACAGCCCATTCAGTCCGTTCAGCGGTCAGCACGAAGGCAATTCAAATAGGTCTGGAAGTTTCTGAGGTGAAGAAACACGCTGGCTGGAGCATAGCAGCTTTGACTTTTGAAAAATTTTATTTTAAACCAATCCACCAAGTACGTGCAAGCACATACATTGTCAACACGATTTTCTCTGGCGATACGGAAGAAATTACCACATCCGATGTCCGAGTGGAGTCAACGGGGATTGTGTTAGGTACGACATACAATACCGAAGTTGACGGAAGGAGGACGGAGGATGTGGTGGATCCCGGCCCAAGTTCGAACACAGTAAACTTTCCCTCCCAAGGTAAAACCATAGAAAATCGCATTGCTTGGCGAAAGAATCTAGAGTAGTAGGATAGGAAATATTTTTTATTTTTATTGAAAGTTAAAACTACGAATAAAGTAGCGCGGCCCGAAGGGTTTATACCACATCCGATGTCCGAGTGGAGTCAACTTCGGTACTTAGAGTGGCGTAAAATAGTATTCGATAAACTGTAATATCAGTAGGTAGCATCTTTGCTATCATAGCTAAGATAATTGCTATTTTTTCTACTCTACTATGCTGATGAGGAGAAATCAAATATTGCGTTTTAAAGTTTACTATAGAAGAAAAACGCAAATTCACTAGCTTGGACAATCGCGTAGATAATACTATGGTATTAGTCATTGAGGAGTGCACCTAATGTCTGCCGTGGCCGTAATATTAGCAGTCACAATAGCAGACTGTAGAAAATCTGTTGTGCGTTTTGGTAGATAATGAAAGCCGGCGGAAAGGAACCCTTTCACCGATATGAATGAGTTGCAGCAATTCATTGGTACGGTTTGATACGAGTAAGGAACTATGTGATCTAACCATAGCTTGCACTCTTTTAGCATCATACCAAAATGTTCAACAGACTTCGGAAGAGTCAAGAAGAACTCAAACGTCTTCACGTTTTACAGCAAATGCACCAAGCGCCGCGACAATTACGCCAGAGGTGTTAAATCTTGCCCAACAACTAGTAGCAAATCAGAACTTATCGGCATCTCAGATTTGCACTACTAGTGATCTGACACAGCAACATGCAACAAGTGGTAATTATTCATTGCACCGCCCAAATCCCGATTATTAAGGAGCTGTTTAACCTAGGCTTTATGATGCCGAACAGTGCCTTGTATATGGATAATACGTCCTTCACAAGTAGCTCAGATACTCAGCATTTACACTCACAGTCAACCCAAATACCGAATGTACATACTCCAGAACCCCGCTTTCCTTTTTATTCACAACAATCAACCGTCAATCCAGCAACGTTCGATTATTATATGGGTTTCCATTGTCAAAACATACCACAACCGTTTGCACCTTCTAAGGCACCTATCATCTCTCCAGCGCAGTCTTCATTCGCCGTAGCTCAACCGTCCAAACTTCTGTCTGATCGAAACAAACCAACATCTGCTATAAATCAATATATTGAAACCGTTTTCCCTTCTTTGCCCTCTTCAGCAGCTGGTGCTTCTACTCCTATTATGCCTGGACCAGCGTCGTCACAGCCACAGAATAACGATAACAAGAGTTCCGAGGTGCTGATATATGAAAGAAATAATCTAAGGCTTAGTGAAATGGAGAAGGAAATACGGGATTTTGTCACATATGGGCCAGCCTGTGATGAATTTTTAGTATGGCTTCAAGATCAACGCGCATATAATAAATACAATGAAAGTGCGCTAATGCGTTGTGCAACGGTAAGAGCATCGGAGGGTAGGACAAATTCATAACGTTGCACCATAGGCTGTTCATGAAAAAGCCGCCGAATATGGAGCTTGGTCAGGCCTTCGTATTATCAACACCATATATAGCTTTCGCAAGAACCTGTCTGAGAATGCACAAGGTAAAATGTTCGATGTTATGGAAATTGTAACTAAGATGGTTATATTGTAGCGCAAGTTGTACAGTGGCGGAACGAAATGATGTCCGATAGTTTTGGCAAACCAGCTTCAATAACAACGTCTATGCAACAGAATGTTCCGTCTAATGCTCATCAAGCCCAGTCTACGCAGACCAGTGCATCCATTCCTGTTCCAAATTATTGCGCGCCCACCTCCCAGCCACAGCCTGTTATCAACTACTCTACCCCAGTTTCGCACATTGGAAATCCACATCACCGCGCACAAGCATATAGTTCTCAAAATTCCGGTATCCCATCGGTCTCTACATCATCTCAACAAAGTAATGTTCCCACCAACGCTTCCCAGAATACAAACAGTACTACCTTTATTCCTTCCCGAGAACAGGGTGCCATTGCGACAGGAGGTTCGCAGACAGAAAAAGCACAAGCGGATAGCTCATTAGTTTCACTTTCACGATACAATTTGTCTTACAAGCGGAAAGTGGATTATGCGTTGAAACCATTCCGTCTTCAGCACAAAAAGATGCACACGCGAACTCCTTTCTTCATCGGTCCCGATGTATTTCGAAGGGTCGCAAAGGACGATTCCATCAAAATTGCGATGGATGCCAGTTCATTACCGATTCTGTATGTTCTAACGGCATGGAGAGTTGGTCAAAGTTCAACTAAATGTGAATGGCCGGAAACAATTGCTATTGAGATCAATGGCAAACGACCAAAAATATCAAAGGTGAGAAATGCAATTTCTTTTTGCGGACCATGACTAAGTAAGGTCTACAGAGGATAAAGTCGCAGACGGAAGTTCCCGGAAGACCAGCTACTGTGAGCTATATCGGCAAAGATAGACCATTGAATTTGGGTCCTTATTTAATACAAGGCAGTAACGAGCTTCTGATACACCAATATGATTGTGCTTGCGTAAGAATATCAGGATCAATTGTAACTAGCTCTACTCATTCGATTTGTTATCAGTCATACTACTTCTGTGTGCAGATCGAACTACGGGAAACGGAAGACATTATTAAAAAGACTGTCATGTCGAGAACCTTAAGCATAGAGGTTGTACAAAACCTTATCAACAAGCGTTTAGGAAAACTCCGGATAGGGCAAAAATCCGAAATCAGCAAAGATGACGATGAAATAGAGATACATCAACAGCACTTTCGTATGAGTCTAAAGTGCCCGATCTCCCTATTGCGAATTCAGCAACCAGTGCGAGGAGAAAGTTGCAAACATCCTGATGTAGGTATCGCTTGAGGAGTTTAACACATGACTAAGTAATATTGTAGTGTTTTGACCTAGAATCATACCTTGTTATCAATCAAGACAATATTGGTTGGAAATGTCCACACTGTAACGAATGCACTCCTCCTAACAAATTATGTCGCGACCTGTTTTTCGAAGATCTTTTAGTCAGAGTACCGAAAAATGCAAACGAAGTAGAATTCACCGGATCGTGCGATAACTGGAAGGTTACAAAATGCGAAATACCTGATGTTGATGACGGTCCAGATGACGAGGATGGCGATACTGAAGCAAAAACACTTCTCAAGTCTGAAGAACGCCATCTAACCCAAATCAATGCGTCCCCGCAGTTGCCCAATGATACAAATGTGATCAGTTTGTTAAGTGACGACGAAGATGAAGAATTTGATGATGCGCAACTTTCAAATCGGAAGCGGCGAGCCTCTTCAGGTGCAGTACGCTCGGACACCAGTAGTGTAGAGAAGAGTCCAACTACGCCGAGCACCAAACGACGGAACGGAGAAACACAGTACTTTGACAATAGTAACTTGTTAATGTCGAGTTTGTTCGCAATACCCCGATTTCCAGCTAACAAGCTTGATGCTACTGGTTATGATATATCAGCTGCATCAGTCCCGAATGGAAGTGCCAAGACTCCCTTTAACCCAGACGGAAACTGAAGGGAAAAGGGAAGAAGTGCTTTAGTATTGCCTTTGTAAATTTTGTTTATCTGCGCCGTCTTCCCACAGATCATTTAGTTCATGTACATGGATGTTTAATTTGTCTTATACCAACTTGCACACCTTTTACTGTAGGTAATTTGTAGAAACTGCATTGTAACTATTAAACGATATGCTAGTTTCCCTGTTTAAAGCCAATAACCATGCATGATCAGTTCATCTTGCCCGAAGATGCAAGCGCTTCTTCTTAGGAAACGGAAGTCATTAATGTTTAACAGGGAGGGAGGATTATTACAATATAGGTGTTTGTGACTGATATCATCAGCATACTTATTGTCACTGTTGCTATCCTGAGCAAGAATAGACGACATCCGTTGTTGCTATCATCAGAAAAAGTAGCTAATTACCCTGTGAGGAAGAAGAACAATGGAGGAACGCACTGTGAATCCCATATTAACATCGGTTTTATCCTGTCAGTTTAGCTTTATGGTCGTAAAGTCTAGGAAAGATGTAAGCGTTTCCGTGTTTCACGCTTACTGTTGCTTTCATTGCTGCCTACGTCAATGGTTTTGTCTTATCTTTTTTCAACGACAGAGAGCACTTTTCAACGAGGTAATGCATCCAACTAACTTTTCAGCTACCTTGCTTACAGCGTAATTTCTCAAGTATACCTTCACTCCATATTTCCAGTGTTGTTTTAACCCGCAAATATCTCGACGTACGGCTTGAATTTAAGCCATACCAGGATGTTACCCCGACCCAGTTTAGGCGCACCCAATTGAGGCCAGCCTAACTCCATTCCGAGTGCTAAACCTATCGATGTTTGACCGGAAAATAAATATCCTATGTATTCAGAGAAGATGAACCTCGCTGCTGGTACAGTGGAGTCAAGAAAAACGTCACTTCCAAGTGCTATTCGAAACAAGTATCTTGTCTGCATAGGACAAATTGCGGTGCATGAGTGGGACAAAAACGTGACAGGGTTATCTTGTCGAAATTTTCCCTTTTTTTTTTTGGCTCAGACCCGCGATCCGAGCATAAACACTTCATTTTCTCTCTTTATATTAGCATGCCTAATCTGACATGATTAGAATACCACGCATATCGACAGCTTGTTTACGCACTGGTAATGTGAAACCAGCGATGAAGCACTTGTGGCCGCGTTACCTTCACTCAAAATCTCCGGCCGTGGTGAATGAAATAACTGCAGCACGAAGGGAAACGGATAGAGAGAGTAAGAATAAGCTACATTTAATAGAGAAAAAAGACCTCATATCCAAGTTTATCTTTGTCTTTACGCGTTTAGCGAAAACGAATCCAGCTAATGTGCAGCTTCTTACACCAGCGTTGCATAATCAGCTGTTTGAAGCCTATTCCACAAAGGAAAAGTCGCAGGATCTTTTGACAAGGGAAAAGTATTCACAAAAACATCTTGAGATACAAGAGATATGGGGAAAGAAAGCTGAGCAGCAACCACCAATAAATCTCAAGCTCCCTTCCTTGTGTGGGCGTGATATTCAAGAACACTTTATGCGCATTGGCTTAGAACAGTGTGGTGGTTATTTAGACAGATCTGAGCACTTTTCCAACTTGGATTTACCAGAAATGCCTAGCAAATGGATTCGTCGTAGTGGTTGGACTCGGTACGGCCCTGATGGAAAGATAGAGGCAGTTAAATACCCACAGGAAGATACCTTGGTTTTCGACGTCGAAGTTGTGGTCAAAGAAGGTCATTACCCAACTATCGCTGTTGCAGCCTCACCAACTGCATGGTATTCGTGGACATCGCCATACTTAATTGATAGAAAGGAAGGTCCCGCGCACCTGATCTCCTTCGGGAAGTCTGACGAAGAGCGCTTGATCGTTGGTCATAACGTTGGATACGATAGAGCGAGAATCGCAGAGGAATACAGCAGGGTTCCTTCTAAAATACGTTTTCTGGACACAATGAGCCTTCACATTGCAGTTGCAGGCTTGTGTTCCCAGCAGCGACCAGCATGGAATCAGGAAGTCAAACGAAGGAAAGACAAATTGGAGCAAGACGAACCTGAAAACCAGAATATGTTACCGGCACTATCAATTGCAAGCGAACAAATGCAGCGAATGGATGAAGATGATGCGAAGTTTTTTGACGTTAGTTCACTTAATAGCCTTAAGGACGTCGCAAAGTTTCACTGCAACATTGTCGCAAACAAGGATGTCCGGGCCCACTTTGAATCCGGAACATTAGAGGACGTTGAAGCGAATTTCGATACGCTTATGCAATACTGCGCAAATGATGTCGCAATGACTCACAAAATCTATAAAGTGGTGTTACCAAAATTCAGAGAAAATTGTCCCCACCCAGTATCATTTGCTGGGATGTTGCAGATGGGAAATTCATTTCTCACCGTTAACGAGAAATGGGAACAGTATCTGGAACGCTCAGTCGGTAAACACAAAGAACTAAATGATATGCTGGATGTCAAGCTACGAGATTTAGCCGATAAGGCCCGCGAATTGGTCGAAATTCCTGAAGCATGGCAGAGCGATCCATGGTTGAGCCAGATGGACTGGACGGTCAATCCGAGGCAACGAAAACTGAAAGGATCTCCGAAGTGGTATAAAGATGCGTACGACACGAAGGCCGGAAAATTGAAGATTACAACGCGCTCGAGAATAGCACCATTATTATTGCGGTTAAAATGGCAGGACTATCCGTTGCACTATGTTCCAGATCATGGATGGTGTTACAAAGTGTCACGCGAGAACATAACGGAAATATTGATGAAAAAATGCGTCACTGAAGACGAGGACTACGTTTATCTTAAAGTACCCCATAAAAGCGGCGAGCAGGCGAATTGTGGGAATCCACTTGCAAAGAACTATATGAGCTACTATGAAGACAAAGTGCTGACGTCTGAATACGATGCAGCAAAAGAAGCATTGGAGTTAAACGCTACGTCCGCATACTGGATTAGTTCTCGTGAGCGAATTCTTGGACAGTTTGTGGTATGGGACACAAATCCATTAGTTGACATGCAGCTACCGGCTAGACAGGTATCTGATGGCAAAACCCAAGTAAAAAGTGGAATTATTTTGCCGCAGATGGTGACAATGGGCACTGTAACACGACGTGCAGTGGAAAAGACCTGGTTAACTGCTAGCAACGCCAAAAAGAATCGTATAGGATCCGAACTGAAATCGATGGTTCAGGCTCCTGAAGGATATAAGATTGTCGGTGCAGATGTTGATTCTGAAGAACTATGGATTTCTAGTGTTATTGGTGACGCCCAGTTCGGTTTTCATGGTGCTACAGCTTTAGGATGGATGACGCTTCAGGGAACGAAAGCAGAAGGAACGGATCTGCACTCAAAAACGGCCAATATCTTAGGAATCAGCCGTGATAAGGCAAAGGTGTTTAACTATGGGCGTATCTACGGTGCTGGGGTAAAATTCGCCACATCTTTGCTGATGCAGTACAATCAAGAGTTGGACCTGGAAACGGCAAAAATACGAGCAGCTGATCTTTATTCTAATACGAAGGGTGAAAAAGAACGCTCTGCGCGCAATCCGTTCAAGCGTTCCTTCTGGCATGGCGGTTCAGAAAGTTACATGTTTAACGCTCTGGAAAGCATCGCGCTGTCTAAAGACCCAAGGACGCCTGTCCTTGGTTGCGCTGTTACCGCTGCGCTGAAACCAAAGTATACAGGAAAGCAGTTTTTGACATCGCGCATCAACTGGGTTGTTCAGAGTTCGGGCGTTGATTATCTCCACATGTTAATTGTGTCCATGTCGCATCTGATCGAGCGCTACAATATCGATGCTCGGTTTATGCTGTCAGTCCATGACGAGGTCCGTTATCTTTCAACTGATAAGGACAAGCATCGAACAGCATTGGCTCTTCAAGTTGCCAATATTTGGACGCGAGCTATGTTTAGCTATAAGCTAGGTATCCAAGATTTGCCACAGGTAGGAGCACAGATAAATAGGAAAACCTTTATGTTCAATGGTTGTCTTTTAGTCTGTCGGCTTCTTCTCAGCAGTTGATATTGACCATGTATTACGCAAAGAGCCTACTATGGCTTGCACCACACCCTCCCACGAAGAAAAAATAGAAGAAGGTATCAGTTGCACAATCCACGAGACGATCGATCTGCTTGAAAACGAGACTGGTCTTGACGGTGAGAACCAGTGCTTACTAGGAGATGAAGTATCTACGCCAGCAAGCAAAATCAATGATGCGATAGTGAAGAGATTAGTGGAGCAGATGGAAGAAATTCAGGGGACACAAACGGCTTGCAGTTTGGATTTCTTACAAGCTCAGATGTATAAAGACTATCGATCAGAGCTCCGACATCTGCTGAGTGGAGGAAAGAAGACGGAAAAGAAGGTTAAAAAGTCGGACGAGCAGGAGATCGAAGAGATAGATGAAATCGTGGACCACGGGAAGATGATGGACGCAGAAGCTGCTGATCACATGAGCGGGGAAATTATGGAAATGGACGCTGTTGCTCTTGAGAAGTATGAATTAGAAAACTCTGCCGGACAAGGTGGCGAGTTCAAGCGTTTACAAGAAGACCTGAATTGCCGCAATCTGCGAAAACTAGCGGCACAGCAGACTTCATCGACATATAAGCGCTTATCTGAAAAGCAAAATCGAAGTGGAAAACTTTCACAGAAAGTATCAAGATCGGCAAACCTCAACTTCACTAACTTCTACGCAGACACAACTTGTAAATACGATAATTCATCTGTACATAATTATTAGACAAAGGTTGCAATATGTATGAAGTACGTGTCTTTTCGTACTATGTTCTAGTGAACAAATACTTTATTTATTTGAACTATTATAACTAAAGATAAATTTGACCGTTTCATGAATGGTTAGACTACTATTCGCAAAAAATACATTAAAAAAATCGGTATTTTATTGATGTAGAGCTTGTTGATCTGTTGAGAGGGGAACTGGAGTGAAAAATAAGCGATGTCGTTTTAGAGTAATGGTTCCCCATGAAACTGATAGGCATGAACTTGTAAACTTCATAGCCCGATCATACAGTGTATAAAAATACACACAATTTTAAATCGCCGCTATTGTTCTTTGTATAGAACCACTTGCAAACAGAAAGTGAGGGAAGGCTAGGGTTTCTCCCTCAAGTCAATGAAGCATAATGACAGACACTCTTTCCTTACGTGTACTTGCCATACAGCAGAACATGAAGATGTATATTGACTGTATGTTCCCCTTTTTATCGCCCCATTTGCAAGTGTGTCGCTGTTTAAAAAAGTCTAATATAGGGTAAGCCTCTCTTTTTTTTAGGGTTCTTTTTTCTAAACCTTACGTTCTCCCTTTTTCCCTTTTCCCCTTTTCATCTTGCATAACATGTCTCAAGCATCCGTCCTTGTCACCGGTGGCGCCGGTTATATTGGTAAGCCAGGATATGACTGCGCGGGATGAACAGTTCCATTCAACCCTTTCTTTTCTAATAATAGGTTCGCATACCGTGATCGAATTGCTCAATGAAAACCACTCGGTCGTCATCATCGACAACCTCACAAACTCATCCTACGAAGCTATTCGTCGAATCGAGAAAATAACCGGCAAAAAGGTCATCTTTTACAAGGCAGACATCTTGGACAAGAAGGCTTTGCTCGAAATCTTCAAGCGCCATCCCATTTGGGCTGTCATTCACTTTGCTGGTCTCAAGGCCGTCGGTGAATCCACCCAGATTCCATTGGACTATTACTACACTAATATCACCGGTACAGTCACTTTGCTGCAAGCCATGAAGGAGTCCAATGTCAAGAAGATCGTCTTCTCCTCCTCGGCTACTGTCTATGGTGATCCTTCCATTATTCCTATTCCCGAAACCTGCCCTACCGTAAAGTATCTCTTCATTAATTTCCAACTGACACTGATGAGCTGGTTTCATATTGGTTGGTGCTCTTTATGTTTTTCTAGGGCTCGACCAATCCTTATGGACGCACGAAGCTATTCATTGAGCATATAATTCGTGATTTATGCACCGCCGAGAAAGACTGGAACGCTGCTCTCCTTCGTTATTTCAACCCTGCCGGTGCACATCCTTCCGGTATCCTTGGTGAAAACCCATTGGGTGTGCCAAACAACCTGATGCCTTTCTTGGCTCAGGTGGCTATTGGCAAACGCGAATTCTTATCTGTCTTCGGAAACGATTATCCTACCAAGGATGGTACTGCAATCAGGTATTTGAGGAGAGAAGAACAAAAACAAGCCATATCACGAAAACTTTGCTGATCGAATCGTTGCAATTTAGAGACTATATTCATGTCGTCGATCTGGCCAAGGGTCATTTGGCTGCACTGAAAAAGTTGAACGATGATATAGGATGTGTTGAGTATAACTTGGGTACAGGTCAGGGCAACACGGTGCTTGAAATGGTGCAGGCATTTAGTAAGGCGGTCGGACGGGACTTACCCTATAAGATTGTCGAACGACGTGCCGGCGACGTGACCAACCTGACGGCCAACCCGGCCAAGGCCAATGCAGAGCTGAACTGGAAGGCCGAGGCCACGATCGAGGAAAGCTGCGCTTCTTTATGGAACTGGCAAAGCAAGAATCCCAACGGATTAGAGGATTGTCCTGGTGATGCGCCATCCGAATGTGTTCTTCGATATATCTAGACTTTACAACATTAAATTGCTCCTTCCTTCTTTCTTAGAATATCCTAGCGAAAACAAAACGCATTTACATAAGCATTCTAATTACCAAGCTTGTTTAATCTACCTATTACGTTGTTTTCTCTTTTGTGCTTATCATATCCTTTTATAAGGAAGATGATTATTATTCCTATTTTGACTTGTGCATATGAAATGGATATATTGTCAATTTTCTGCATCGAAAAATGATTGGTAGGACTTGGTTTATCCGGCTGGAAGCGCTTCCGAGACATTTACCCAACTTTCGAGGAGGACTTGAAGTAATTTGAAAGCTGGTTGGCATTTATGGCTCTCGGCCCTATATCATCTGAAGATATAGATCATGGAGTTGAAAAGCATGTATTAAGTATCTCTGAACGAAAAAAAAAAAGGCAAGAGTTAAATGAAGAAAAATTAAGCTCATTTCTATACGATATATAATGGTCTTGTTCGGCATGGCAGCTCAGCTTACCCGATTCTTTCTAACTTCCTCTAAGTTCATGAGGTATACATTATGTATACCGTCCTTTTCTGATAAGAGCATGCATCTAATTGATGAAACATGGAATGCACGAAATCTTTTGTTCTCTTTTTTTTTTTTTTTTTTTTTTTTTTTTTTTTTTTTTTTTTTTTTTTTTTTTTTTTTTTTTTTTTTTTTTTTTTTTTTTTTTTTTTTTTTTTTTTTTTTTTTTTTTTTTTTTTTTTTTTTTTTTTTTTTTTTTTTTTTTTTTTTTTTTTTTTTTTTTTTTTTTTTTTTTTTTTTTTTTTTTTTTTTTTTTTTTTTTTTTTTTTTTTTTTTTTTTTTTTTTTTTTTTTTTTTTTTTTTTTTTTTTTTTTTTTTTTTTTTTTTTTTTTTTTTTTTTTTTTTTTTTTTTTTTTTTTTTTTTTTTTTTTTTTTTTTTTTTTTTTTTTTTTTTTTTTTTTTTTTTTTTTTTTTTTTTTTTTTTTTTTTTTTTTTTTTTTTTTTTTTTTTTTTTTTTTTTTTTTTTTTTTTTTTTTTTTTTTTTTTTTTTTTTTTTTTTTTTTTTTTTTTTTTTTTTTTTTTTTTTTTTTTTTTTTTTTTTTTTTTTTTTTTTTTTTTTTTTTTTTTTTTTTTTTTTTTTTTTTTTTTTTTTTTTTTTTTTTTTTTTTTTTTTTTTTTTTGCTTTTTATTGAGACCAAAAGACCATAAATTATAGACTAATTTATCACTGGATTAAACACCGACACAGTAGGCCTTGCCAGTGTCGAGATTGTCACAGATGTGCTCGCCCTTGTGGTGGAGACCCTTGTTCCATGCATAGAGTTGTTCAACGTTGATACCGTTCTTGGCGGCCACGGCTTCACAGCCGGTGTCCTCAGGGGTGATAGTGTAGAACTTCTTGCAGTTGGGCACAATGTGGTTGGCCTTGTTCAACTTGACGTTTCCTTGGTTGGACTCGGAGGGCTTCTTGTCCTGCTTGGCAGGCTTCTTGTCCTTCTTCTCCTCGTGATGCTTCTTCTTGTTCTTCTTCTTCTCGGCAAGGCAACGCTTGGCCTTGGTCTTGGGAGCCTTCACACAGTATTCCTTACCGACCTTGAGGTTGTTGCACTTGTCGTTACCAAAGCTCTGGAGACCATGGTTCCAGCGGTAGAGGTCGTCCTGGGCAACATTGTATTTCTGGACAAGCGTCTGGCAGGTCTCACCGATCAAAGCCGTGTGGGTTTCGGTACAAGAGTGGACAGGATGGACGGCCGAGACGGAACCGGCGGCAATAGCAAGCGTGGCGGCGACAAGGGAGAACTTCATGATATATTTTACAAACTAAAAGGAATGGGTAGGGGGGTATGGAAAGAAGAGAAAGGGGAAAAGAGGTGTGCAAGGGAAGGTAATAGAAAGTTGTGTGTGTTTCTTTTTAGGAATCTGTCAAGTTCTGTGGGGCTTTATATATAACGTTACGGGAGAGATAGACCTTCGTCTTTATTGGGTAATAAGGCATGTTCATTTGGGTTCTGATCTACTGGCGTCGTACGAACGAAGATTCGGAATATTAGAAGGGCGACCGGCCTCTTTATTTTGTCCTACACTTCTTTTCCACTAATCTCACTTACCATCATGCGAAATTGCCTATATGAAATCCCACCTTATATTTACTGTTAGAGTTGGTACATCTTATCTTTTTCCTATCTCTCTCTCTTTGTACATCACAGAAGACCAAAAAAAAATCAAGCGTGGGTTTCCCCTTTGTATAGCATCCTATCACGGATCTTGATCATCCGAGATCGATCTCTTTCTCTCCAATAACAAAGTGAACCTCTACTCCCCTTTTTTTCTATATTCCATCCTTGTGAATTCATCGGCCGACCAAATGAACGAACTTGAAATTCACCATAAATGGATAAAGAACAGGATCCCGAAAAGTGGATTCTGCTTTTGCTTGGCATACCGATGTTTAACTTTAATTTTGGTTTTTTCTTTGCACGTGTGTTTACCCAAGATATGAAAGTACACGAGTGTACAAAAGAAATTTTTGCTTTTCCCACAAAAAGATCAGTTCAGAAAAATGAGCTTCATCCAGATTATGAAAATGAAGGATAGAATTACTCATAAAACAATATAACTTAGTGTGTGCTTTCTAGGGTGTATGTGAGAGAGAGACGAAGAGCAAGAAAGTGCAATAAACTCAACAGCTATTTTCGTGAGGACTGTAACAGATCGAACAAAATGTTTGACAGGCTTTCCATTCGCCACATGACGCGATCCTCCGTCACTTTATTCGTTCCAAATAGAAACAGAAGTGATATTGTGCTATCGTACCCAGATCATACAATATATCACCTTCTGTTAAACATATCACTGTCTCTCCCATAAAGACGACCGGAGTGGCAACACTAGTCACTAAGACATCTTCAATGAAGTCTAGATTCTTTGACCACCGCCGACTTGACGTCCAGCTAAGCAGAGGAATGTACTGCTTATAATGGGCTTCATACTGTTGTCTACTATCAAAAACCTTTCTGAATGCAACATAGTGCTGGCTACCGTTCGGCGGTACGATCGAATACATCACAAAGTTTTCTACAAACTGAACCAATATTTGCTCTAGGATAGATACGCTCAGATTCACCTTTCCAGGCTTGGAGGCCAATGCGCGACAAAGGATCTGGAGGGAGTTTCCGTGTGAAGATTTACTTTCTGCTCGGCAAACAGCTCCCAACCCCGAGCCACAAGACAAGGAGTCCCGAACTTTATAAATGCGCAATAGACTTGATGGGATCAATCCGCTATCCTGTTTTTTTTCTTCACTCATCGTCTATATACTAGCAGAATCTCCCATTTCCCACCTAGTGTTCCTTAATGGGTCGGCAAGTCAATCAGCCAACCAAGAACTGACCCGTTTAAGAACACTATGTAACAGATCAAGCAAAATGTGGTAACAGATATTGATTTCTTTTCACGTTTCCTCTCATTTCTCATGTGGTGCAAGCCTTCATTACCTCATTACTGTTCGGGATAAATTTTATGACGACGCCTTGGATGAGAGACACTAGTTAATGTTATTTTTAGTAAGAGAATGTTAAATAAAAAAGAGAAAGAAATAACAAAAATATTTTTTGGGTTACGACTAACTTGGGTTACTATCATCATAAAATACAGTGAAACTCGGTTAAGAAAAAAAATAAGAATAAGAAGTTACGTCTCGAAGAGTAAAAAATGCAATAAGTGTGATGATAACAATGAAACGGAAAAGGACAGAAAGAAAAGGTTGATACTAAGGGATGAATGCTTAGGATTCCATAACTTGCATATAGTTGCCTGGTACTAATCCTCTGACAGGGTTGTGCGGATCCTTTGCTAAGTCTGCTACCCACCATCCATCCGATTGCTTACGGATAATCGCCATCACATCACCAGCGGTAAATGAAAGTTCGGAAGGAATCTATAGAAAAATAGGATAAGTGAGAATCCCTCGTACACAACGTGGAAAGTAAAACTTACCGTTGCCTCGAATGACCAAATAGCTCGAGCTGCAAAAAAGAGATTAGACAAGGTCAATCATAGCTTAGTTATATGCACAAGAAAAGAATTTTACCATAGTGAAGAATAGGTGGAGGCCCATTATCTGGAAAGTGTTCGGGTGGTGGCTGCTGTTGCTCCTGAGGTACATTTGACTGTTGCTGTTGCAGGTGCTGCGCGTCTGCTTCTTCCGCTCGTATTTGTGATTGTGAGTAGGGTTGATCTTGTGATGTATACGTGGCTGCCGGAACGATATTGGCTGGTCGCGGTAGTTGGGGAGAGATAGGTCCACCAGTATTAGAGGGAATGGCTGCTTCACCTGGTGCATTCGCCATAGTACCTGTTTGCTGTTCGCGAATGATAAAATCCGCTTCTTTAACACGTTTTTCTTTTTTGCCAAAAATGCCGAGCGAAAATCGTCCAGCACCTTTGTCTTTATGAGGCTTCTCGCCTGGTCGAGAGCTTGATTTGGAATGACTGGTCGACGTCTCGATGCGTTGAGATGTATCTGTCGAAGGCTTCAAAACGCCCTTCATAAAACTGCCAAAGTCCTTCCCTTGTTTGCCCCCTTTGGAAGGCTCTGCAACAGAGTGATAAGCTTCAGCTTCAGCTGCGGAAGATTGCAATTGTTGGTTTAATAATCGTGAAGGTGGTATCATCTCTTCTTCACGTCTAGGTCGCTTGTTATCGTCTACTTGTTGCTCCACGAGCTGCAGACGTAAATGACTGTTGGATGGCCCATTAGCAAATATTGTAGAAGGAGCAGCTCCTTGCTGCTGCGCAAGATCGGAGTCAAGGGACAAACGACCTTCTTGCCAAGGCGCTGGCCGGATACCCAAACTGTGATTGCTTGCATAGGCAGGCATGGTATTTCGATCCTGGCCATTGTATGTATTCCATTGAGGCTGACGTTGTCCGGATCCATCATGCATCTGCTTATTGTTATTGGACTCATACTGCCAAAATGGTATGGCTGTTTCTTTCGGAACCGACATGGAGCGACCGTGGGATGTTCCTTCCATGACAGCCTCCCGAGGCGCTGCCATTTTCGGGGCAGATTGACTGGGCTGTTGGTTAGAATTCGGTATCTCGATCGTCAGTGGAATTTTTGGTCGATGAAGTTTGCCTACGGGATGGGTAATCTCGGGTTCCTTTGCTGTTTGAGTCAAAAGCTGTGCTGCAGCATCAACATGTGTCGTACTATGCGAGTCTTGAATGATGCTGGTCCTCGGTGTAGGATTGCGACTGCTCGTCGTGGCAAGTCCATCGTATACGGTAGCATTTTGCGCTCTCACAGGGACTTGTTGAGGACGACGAATAGACGAAATAATCCATTTTTCGTCTTTAGGCGGTGGTAATGGGATTCTGTAACTCGAATCAGATCCTCCATTTTCACTCTGCTGATCGGCTACAGGTTCAACGGTGATCTGCTGAGTGTCTGGCTCCGATCGTGAAGACGTGCGTTGGGGTAGTTTATCTTCCTTTTTATCTGCAGCATCCGTCGGTTTATTTGCCTCGGTTCGCTCCACTATTATCTCAGGTAAGGATGATGTCCTTTGCCGGGAAGCGGCATTTTGGGTAATGTCTTTTGGTTCAGCCTCGATGAATGGTACAACGATTCCACTGGATCGACTTCCTTTATAAAGAGGGTTTGGCATGGGCTTGAACTTTAGTTCATTCGCTGATTGATCTGAACCTGTCACACTGGACTTCTTGGCTTGCACAGACGCAGGACGGGAGGCTTCTCTGACTTCCAATGTGGTTGGGTACATGGCGGAAACACTCCGCACTTTGGGTGTCTTATTCTTCTCTTGTGTCACCTGTAAAGGTTGCACCTGTTCCTGAGATAATGCTTTTTGTGCAACCTCTGTGTGATCTGGCAATGATTTCATGCGACTTTCTTCGAACAATGTTTCTTGGACATTTTTATCGTTCGATGGGGCGCTATTATCTCTTTCTTTGAGCATATTCTCCACTTCTCTGAATGCGTATGACATATTATCTGGTGGTGAAGCTGGACTTTCTTTCGGTAATGGATAGGGTTCATGTTCGTCTTTACAGCCGTTTGTTCTTGGAGAGAGCGAATTTACATCCAATTTTTGCAACTGCTGCTCAATCGATTTGAGTTCTTCATCCGGATTGGTCATATTCGTTGTCGATGGAGGAGGAGGCAGGTTCGCTATGGATTGATCTACTGAATGGTTTGATTCTTGATGACTCAAGTTGAGCGAGGATGTGAATGATGATGCATCTTTCGTTTTCTTATTCTCAGGTATGCTTCGACTCGATATTGAGTATTTCCGGGGTTCTAAAGCGGAGAAGGTCAGGTCATCCATGTTTATGCAATAGCCTCTGTTTGTAGTATTTACCAGGCTTTGTGCCTCCTGTTTTGTATTTCTCTACGAAAGCGGAGATATCCTTTTTAACATCCGCAGATTCTAAAGATGTCCGGATCCTGTCACAACACTTATAGATTGATAAATTGAGTGAGACCAAAATAAAAGTAAGGCTAGCAAGCATTCACTTTACCTGATCATCTACTGTATAGACACTAGACATCATATTGGCAAACCTGTATTATAATGTATAAGTGGTTTGAATGAAACGCATGTTCCTGAACTTACGCCCATAACCCCCGTCGTAATTTATCCATTCTTTTCTCCTCCATATTTTGGAACACATCGCATGTTGATCGCCAGTGATGAACCCAATTTGTTGTCACTTCGTTTAACACATCCACAGCACGTCGGTATTCTTGATCTAGTTTAACCATCATTTCATCCTCATCAGTTCCCATCTCTAACAATGATTGACGTACAGTACCTGCGACGTTTAACATCATTTTTCGCTCTTCGATTTGACTCGTAAGCTGCAAAGATTAAACTTATTATTTCACATGTCCGCACAAAAACTCAAAATTAAAAAGTTCTCGAACCTTTTGTTTGTCTTCCGGCGTAACATCCTCCGCATTCAGTTGCTCTTCCAATTGTTGAACCATCGATAGCCCTCCCATATAAGATTCTTTCGCCTAATTATAAACAAGAATCAGCCTGAATTTTCCCTCTCTTTCCTCCCTTTTGTTTCCTGTTAAGTTACCCGAGCAACGTTTACAGAATGCAGATTTTTCAGTTGCTTAGCATTTTCGATTTGTTGAATATGCTAATTAGCCGTTGAGTTAGATGCAAATTATTATAATCAACCCTAATCAATTACATACTGATTTTCTTAATGTCCGTTGTTCTTGGATAAAGGTGTTTAATGGTGACTCCAGGTGATGTTGGATTTGCTGGGCAAGATCGATATGAGCACGGGCCGTCGTTTCCAGGGCACTTGGAATATGGGATAATGACTCGGCAAATGATCCTTCTTCTGCTTTACCAACAACCAGCTGCGAAAGCTTGAGTAATCGTTCGCCATAGTCTTCTTCAATTTGTGCTCTATGAATTAGCGAGTTAGACTAAATTCAGTTCTTGTAGCCAAGGGGTAAAAAAAAAAGAAAGTTAATGTACCTGATTTCATAAAGCTTTTTGATTTCTTCGCATGTCTGTTTGCCATGTCTTAGCCTTTGAGATAGAATGTCGACGCCACGGTCTTGTTCATCCTATTGAATGGATACATACAAGGTTAATTCTGGTTGGGTTTTAATGGTCTTGGCAGTTTGGCTTTTAGTACCCAGAAAGAGTCGGCGAATCGTAAGGTGTGTGTGAATGTGTTTAGTGTAGCTGTTTCCATAGACTAGTTGTTGATAAGGAAAGTGTTCAAGATAAAGAAGTTAATTTCGAATACAGACGGACGTGCGCCAGATCCAAAGCGAAGAAGAAAAAAAAAGCTTAAAAATATTTATTTGAAAAGGGAGACAACGCGTCTGAGTTTCTACCATATTTAGCTGCTTCGTTTCATTCTTTCTGTTCCAATCCGCAAGTCAGTTCAACATGGATCTTCTATTGTTTTTTTTTTGGCATGACTTACTGGGGAAGAGGGTCTCATTTTCATGTACGTATCCATTTCTAGATCCAGTTCTTCTTGAGTAGGTTGATGTTGGATATCTTCGCGAGGACGACGGTGTCTTTCGGTTGGCGCATTATACTGGTTGTACAAAGGACGTCGCATTGGTCCTCCACGAAAAGATGGCTGAATAGCCGAGCCACATGTAATGCGCATTGGGCGTCCTGTAATAGGTGAATGCTTACCACTATCACCCTTTGCCTCTAAATATATACACATCATTCACCCTTACCATCCAGTTCCACATTATTATATGTTTGCATAGCCCTAACTGCATCTTTCGATTCCTTGAAAAGAACAGTAGCACCACCCGTAGGCCTTCCATCAGGCTTGCGAAGAATATGTACACTTCTTATTGGCCCTAGCTGACCAAATAATTCCTATCTCGTCCTGTAAACATTCTCATTTTGGGATCCGTTTTTTTCGTCAGGTTTACATGGAGATCGTCTTCGTTCACATTATAATGCAGATTATGGATACTCAACCCATTGGGCGGAACTGTATTGCTTTGATCTGTATAGGATATATTGCGAGGAGGTCTTGCACCATACGGTTGCTTGTGAAGACAAAAAGAGGAAAGCGCGAGAGTTTGAGTCAAAGAATGAAAGCAGCCCAACATGACAAAGGCAACAAATATTATACAGAAGTCCCATTGAAGTGCAAACTATAGGACAACATACGGCCCTACATTCCCATGGTCGTTTTTCAACCTACCATAATCATATACCGCGGCTGATTATATGATCGGGCAGTACCACGATGGGAATAACGACCGCGATCTTCTCTCCGAAAACTGGTGCGTTTTGTTGAAATGACATCGTCAAGAGACATGTCGAGCGGATTTTTCTCCATGGTGAAAGTGACAACGTTGGCTTCAAAGCAGGTTTCCATGTCTGCTTTTTTTAAGCTATTACCCAATATGGAACGCGCATTAGACAATGAAAGGAATTGGAGTGGGACAATTCCAGAGTATACGAATCGTGCTATCCGACTTAGTGGCAAGAAGCATGTGTAAGATTGCTTGCTTGAGCTAAGTCGCTTAACAATAGAAAGCCGTACAGTCAGCGACTACACAGAGCAGAATGGTAGAAAATACAAACCAAGTAATCCCGCTGTCCTTGAAACCCAACATTTAAGAGTTGATGTCTCCTTAATACAGATCCAAAACGGTAAGGTTACCCTATCAAACCAGTTGCTGAAAAAGTAATTCTTCAACGTTTGTAAAGCAAAACCATGGCATCACCCTCTCAGATCTGTCAGTGTGGCCTAAATCAAGGCCAGGATTTAACTTGCTTCCTCGTCTTCGCCGGATAGAAGACTTGAATAGAAAACCTTTGTGCCTTACTTGTTATGACATATGCTTAACCGCATGTTCTATATATCTCATCATTGAGTAGTAGACTCCAGAAGAGTATCCATCTTTTGTATCTTATTCACAGTTTAACGGAATATATCTTTTCTTTTATAACAGGTATATGTATAAGATTTAAACACAAAAACTAAGCTCCACATATATGATTCGTTCTATTTTACATTCGTACGTGGAATTTTCCAGCTTTGGTCAAGCTTCGTACACCCTAGGAAAGAAAAAGTGAACAATGACAATAAACGAAGAGACATTGTTATAGGTACCTTATATGGCTTATAACCCTCATGGAACAACCGGAGGCTGTCCACCTTCAGTCCTGAGACAGAATACATACTGATTTGAAAATCTACACCGACTGATGTGCCAACTTCCGGGTTGGGCTCACTGTTGTCGGAGAAGACGGGAATCATCAACTATAATCATCACAAGACATCCTAAGGAAGATGAACTTTACCTGCTACTAAATGTACCGGATAGCATTGGTGCTCGATCCCGCTGTTGAAGTTTGCCAATGTCCCACTTGATAACCTGCCCCATAGATCCTTTCAATAAGCTTCCCTCCAAAACAGAAAATACATACTTTTGTTACCGGGTCATACATATACTGACCCACATTACACGCAGCGTTGACACCCGTTGTACTTTTGGGCATGGGCAAAGTAAGAGTTACACGCTCAATAGGTTTTCCATCTGTGGAACGTGGGTGAACGGAAAGATCAAACTTTCCTATACCAGATTGTCAGAAAAGAAAAACAAATAAGCAAGGATTATGCCATTTTACCTCCATTCTTGGTCGGCAGTATCTGAGGTTTGACCTGCAATGGCATGGCTTGATAATGCGTGAGAGGTGCACTGAATAGCTCTCACGTCAATACCAGTGCAAACAAAACTAAAAGAACCTACCGGTATGACATCAACTTGAACTGGCCATCGGGAGGAACAAAGGATAAAATTTTCTCGTTCTCCCATTTCCGATATCTTACAATAAACCATCAGTATTAGATCCGCAGACCGATGTCAAGCCGCATTTACTCTCTTTTCGTTTACCTGACACATGGATGGAAGCTCACATCATCAATGACGCGAGGATTGACAAAGTTTAGAGACAAATCGGGCATACCTGTTTGTGTAAGCATCCTATGGTCAACAATCCTTGCCTTTGATCTTTTTGAGCGTCTCTTCTCTCAGTTACCTGAAAGTCTACTGTTTGCAACAATATTTCCGTGTGCTTCACAAGAAACAATGGTCCCGTTCCTAAACCTAGAATCAGCAATAGCTACAGTGATGAAGATCATATGTACGCAGCAATAGTGGCATCAATTTCCTCGATAATGTCAAAGTAAATCTCATTCTGTGTGTATTTTACTCCTGCCTTTCGCCAAGGAATACTGGAAATGTTCTGAGGAATCTTTGGAGCAACACTATACGCCGATTTCAGCTCACTCATCTTTTCCCTTCCCTTTGCTCAAGATACATACCCTGCAGCTGCGTTGACTGTAGTCATCACCTTATTCATAATCGTTGGTGGCATGATAATTTCCTTTAATGCATTTGGTTCCGTTGTTAGCGGGTAGCCATAATCCATCATTTCTTCTAGCAGCTGGAAACAAAAATGTAAAATCAGTCTATAAGCTTATTTTATCGGTAGCGTATCCGTTTACCTGGTAAACTGTTACAAAATTTTCACGTATGGATGGTTCGGACACGTCTCCAAGATAATCAGTCAATATGTCGATGATCCGGTGAAGAAATTCAAAAACAAGCATGGGATTCACTTAAGAAGGCACATATTCCACGATAAGTTATATTACATCAGTTCATCGTCTTATTTACCTTCTCGTTCAACAGGACACAGCCAAACCAAATCATTACGTAAAACGTTCAGTAACCAATACTTGTTGGTTTCGAGAATGGGCGGTACATCGTCGCGACTAAAGTAAGCACCTTTTACTGAAATACCGGCATCGTTCTTGTCCTTTGCTGAACCTGGTAGAGAATTCATGAACTTGCTGCACTCATCGTTGAACACGTCGACTATTTGTCTCGAGATAATCCCGCGCCAGTGCTTCTCTACAATAATTTTGCTTTTCAAGGGATCAATATCTCTAAACAACATATCCGTGATGAGTGAGAACAAAGTTACGTACCCTTGAAGATTGGTTACGAATAACGAGTTGATCATAAGTTAGGGATTTCCGAGATGCGACACAAGAAGAGGACTTCCCCAAGTGTGTGAGTCTGGGTTAGAAATGGATCCACGGCAGGATTTTGCGTCCAACAAATTTTTTTTTCTTTCTCTCATTACCAGCATTGTACATAGATTTCATAACGCATATATTTGTAAAGAAACAAAAGAAGCTTTTATATATTACTATCACATGTACCAAGTTGAATCATTATGTCTATCCAAGCCGAACTCCCACAATTCACAGCTGTGCCGACAGCAACAGAATCAACGGACGCTAGAGAAACTGCCTCGCAACAAACGAATGCTCCTGAGACACCAACAACGCCACAACAACAACACCATACGAAAATGAAACCTCCCAACGACACCAATATAACCGATGACAAAGGATCCCTCGAGACGAGCGAAGAGTAAGTTCCTCTATCGTCAAACGTATACAAAACACCAACCTTTCGTTTAAGTTATCAAGCTGTAACAAAAGCACTTCATGTACTACAACATCAATTAAAACAAGCGACACGCGATGTCGAAATACTGACGGCGCTTAAGAAAGAGGCCATGGCTAGACCCTTTGAATTTGTCGCAGATTTAAAGTCGAAGGTACTCCAAAGGAAATGGAACGCTCGTCATAACCTTAAGTCCATAGAAAATAAGTAAACGCGTCCCACGATTGCAGCGAATTGTTACCACCCCTGAGATAGATTGGTCTAAATATCGATTTTTGCCCGAAACACGTTTAGCCCAGCAAGCAGGTAGATTTTCAATCATTAGTATGCTTGTCGATGCTGGAATGGCTGACGGTCGAATCTTTTTCAATTTTCAGCCACCGTTTCCAGTTTAGCAGCACGGTATAGTGGTCAAAGCAAACGAACTACATTTAGAGTGAGTAGATCATGATATTCTCGGGTAGAGAACAGATGGATAACTCAGATACCTCGTTGGTAGAATATTCTGGATTCATCCTTACTACCAACCCCGGAGTCAGCGCCACCTACTCCAGTAGCAGTCAAAAGTCTTCAACGAGAACTCGCCAAAGCCTCTCAAGCCATTGGTCAAGTTCCGTCCCGCGCCCCATCTGTGTCCGATTTCTCTGACAGGGAATCAGAGGATGAAAGTGAACAAATGGTGGGAGGGAAGAGTTTGGCGAAACGACGAACATCGACGGCTCAAACAGGTATCGAGCTAAGGAATGGACTGACCCCAGACAACAACAACAATGGTAACAATAATAACGGGTCAAGTCAATGGTCATCCACTCCATCCGAAAGGTAAATAGAGAAAGAGGAAAGGAATTGTAAAGCGAGTATGGACTGATCCGTTCTTAGATCTGCTACACCTCGTTTTCGACCACTGGAACCGCGACTCAGCGAAGAGCCTGATCATGCGCAAGATGGTCAGACTCCGACGCATAATCAACCGTGGACTGATGAAGAACAGGTAAGAAAGGAAAGGCAGAAGGGTATGTGAAACTCAACCTTGTCGTATAGCGTCGATTGGAAGAATTACTGGAGATATACCCTGATGAGCCCGTGCAAGCACAGCGATTTAACAAGATTTCAAAAGCCCTTGGCACACGTACTGCAAGGCAAGTGGCAAGTCGAGTCCAGAAATACTTTATCAAACTGGCAAAATTGGGGCTACCAGTACCAGGAAGAATTACAATTCCAGTAAGTTGGTAACATAGGTTTCGCTCATCTTATTAATGACTATCTAGCCTTCGTGTCTATCCAAGTCATCACAGGGTGGTGGCATCGGTAGCGCAAAACCGAAAGGACGGAGCAACGGAAAGATAGGCAAACCGAAAACTAAGGCTGGTGTCTCCTCAGCGAACCGGCCAAAATCGTCAATGAGAACGTCAGGCGTCGGATACAACGTGATGGTCTCGGGAGGGATTACCAACACGAGGTAAGTTGAACAAAGAGAAACATGAAACAGTGAACAATCGCTTCTGATACGATCGGATCATTTAGAATATCGGGTGCTCATTACTTGACAACGCATGCTTCACCGTCACTGCTCATGTCGGAGGATGAAGAGGATGAAGATGTGAAGGAGATGATGCTCAAAGTGGCCAAGCCAACCGCAAAAAAGGTCTTAATCTTTCTTTTATTTTTTTTGTGTGTTTTATGATATTGACACATTGTCTTTTTAAAAAGATGGATATCGGTTCTGGACTAGATGGAATAGCATCGGATGAAGGAGCAGGTGAAGCTGTCCATGAAGGTTATGCTGTAAGTCTTTGTTATCCTTTCCGTTCTTGTTGGTTAACGGTGAGAGGGTTGATATAGTGTGATGGTTGCGGTTGCGAACCCATCGTTGGTGTACGTTATAAATGTACAGTGTGCGATATCAGTGAAGAAGTGGATCTCTGTAGTCGATGCATGGCAGCAGGAACTTTTACGAATGGTAAGTATCCATTTTTCCTGATGGCTCCCTCGATCAACTGAACAATAACTTTGTTGGTTAGATCATCATACACTGGAGCATCCATTTGAGGCGGTGCGGACAGCGAACCCGCTTCCATATTATGCAGATAACGATTATGCATCCCCTGAGTATCTTGGTGAATACAGCTACTTAGGTTTTTGAAGAACCATCCCTCTTTTTATCCTCTTGTACCATAGGTTCCACTTACACTAGGTTGAAACAATGCGTGATGACCTAGATGTTCCTTGTTATCTAGTTTAAAGAACTTTTAGAAATCAGGGTACCATAGCTATCTGCTTTGTGTTATAGTTTACTATCCGCGTTGCCGCAACACCGATATAAAAGTACATAGACATACAATTCTATCTTCAACCGGTCTGCCTTGTTTTTTCCTTTTTTTTTGAGGGGGGAAGAAGCTTTGGGATAACATATAAAAAAAAAGATCTGATCGACTGCAGTCTTTATGGTGAATGCAAACCATGGAGAGGGATATTGCTTTTTCTTTTTTGCTAAATCTTCCATAAGAGACATGTATTATGGTTGTGGCCCATAGATGCAATATGAATAAATTACTGACTTTTGTTTCTTCGCTAAATGTGTCTGTCTGAAGAGTCTTCAGCTCCTTGAATTTGTGCTACCAACATGGAGAGTTTGCTATTGGTTTTGGCATGCTCTGAACGCAAGTGTTGCTCAAAGATACCAATCACCGTTTTAATTTTTTCCGTCGCCGGCATTGGATCCGGATTCAGCATGCAGTCGAAGAATAATTCCCATGCATCTCGCTGCCAATACCGCTTGAAGTGTTGCTGCAGCTTGATCTTTCTCTGCTGGACTTGTTCTTCCGTGTTGTTGTTGTTGTTACTCATGTTGCTGCTGGTAGTGGTGCTGATCATGATGGTACTCATGGCCTGACCAAACAAAAGCCAGTGAACCATTGCCGCTGTATTCCAGTAGTCGATCATCCAAGCTGGCCATGTTTCACCCTTTCGTATCAAGTAGGCATCGGTAGGATCCGGTTTCCAAGTGGCTTTCAGCTGGACATCGGGTGGAAAGAGGGTTAAATCCATGGCTCGTCCGAAATCAATCAATCTTAGCAAAGGAGGGCAATCATGGCGATGACCACGACCTGGGTCCCAACTGCCCAACACGGCAGGATGGATCATCACATTGTCCAGTTTTAAATCACCGTGGATAATGCCGCAAGCATGGATGGCTAACAACGACCGACAGAGTTCAGCGGTGAGCAGCATAGCCAAAGGCTCCGGCATACCAGGGGCATGATGGATCTGTCGTTGGATGTTCAACGCATCGAGGAGCGTACGTTGCCCCGCATACTGAAGCAGCAAGCAACTGCAGTCCTCATATACAAAACAATCCCTGGCTGCCACCACGCGGTCTGGCTCTTCGAGCCGTGCAGCCAACTGCCGAAGGATGTAAAATTCCCAAGGATTGGCGGGTGTCTCAATTTTCAAAGCGGCTATGCTTATGTTGTCATCCTGCTGCTGTTGCATCCGACGCACCCGATACACACGGGCCATCCCACCTTCGCCGAGTTTACCAAGGACTTCAAATGAAGAAGAAACACCTAGGACAACCATACGCTGTTGTTGCTCTTGTCTTTTGCTCGATTTCGTCATGGTCGACTCCGCCATACGTTCTAGACTTGAACGAAGGGCTTTAGCATTTTGAGAGGTCAAATCTTGTAAGGGCAATGGTTTGGGTAGATCGGCCAACTTCTGTCGAACGAGCTGTGGCGGAAGTGGAAGGGGAACAATCAAAGGCTTGCTCTTTCTTTGTTCGACGTGGTCTCGGAAGGTTACACCAGCTACGGAACGACACGCCGGTGTGAGCCGATCTTGTGGCTGTCTTACCTTCCTTTGTTTCTTTGACGGAGGCGGGCCATTTTTCACACGCAGTTCTTCAAAGGATGTCTCTTGTCGATACCTGTAACATTCCTGGAGGATGGCCACACGTGCACTATGGCCAATGCGTGCATCAATCCATGCTAGAATATCGGGTAAAGGTAGATGAAGTGGCAATGTATCAGTATCCTTCTCTTCCTCTCCGGCTATTTCATTCTTGAGAGCTAATTCTGAAAAACAAGCCCGCAAACACAAACAAAATGGTTTAATGGAATGACTCTCAAAGGATATTGTTTTTACCGTTCTGTGCTCGTCCAATTACCATATAGGGATGTTGTTGTTGTTGGATGCCGTGCCAAGACGTGGGGTCATTATTGTTATTGCTATTACCCTCCTGCCATTGATAAAGGAGCTGCTGAAGTATTTCTACCGGTCGAGCACCACGACTTAGACCCAATTGCAACATTTTTTTGGCTTCCTGCATTCTGTACATTCATCAACATTAGACAACAAGAAAAAAAAAGAAGTAAGGTTTCGCATACTGGAAGAAAAAGAAAGGAAAGAAAGAACCTTTGATGTTTGACATGGTACTGTGCTACTTCGCAATAGAAAAGAGCCAATTCATCACCAATACGTTGGTCCTGCAACCGTTGAAAAATAGGCATGGGGTTTTTCAGCAGGGATGCATAAGCCATCCATAGTCTGACATAACGTGGATCATTTTTGTATCGATTATCATTCTCAAATCGTGCTGTGATATCATGAAGCAGATGAATCAATTCAAAGTTTATCTCGCAACTGGCGATCCTATTTGCAATACACTCCTCATATACACTTAAGGCATCATGCTCCTGGCGGCTCAATTCTCCTAAAAATATTTCATCGTCTATCTTTCTAGGTCGACGGACGTTTCGCGGAAGGAACATTGAGCGCGGGAAAAAATAAATATAAAGAGAGAGGCAAAGAGAGTACAAATTTAAAGTTTCGATTAGTTTGTTTATTTTATCATGCAAGACAAGATGGCAGATAAAGGAGAAAATGAAGTCAAAAGAGAAAAAGAAAAAAAATGGAAATGGGGAATTCATATAATGCAAAGATGAGAGGAAAAGAAAGAGATACAGAGAGGTTTGGCGGATACGGACAGAACAAGAACGACAAGGGGAAGGGAGAGAAATAGAAGTTGTTCTTTCTTTTTGTTTAGTGATGGTTATGTGGATGGTCAAGGTCTTGATAGCCGGTCATGCCATCCCAATTACCCAGATGGGATTCAGATACCGTGGAGGATGCGGCAGAGTCTTCTGTATGTGTGCTTGATTCGGAGGGTCTTCGCTTCTGTGCCAGTAGTTTGGAGAATTCACTCCAAGGAAGGTCCATGAAACTTGAGTTCTTGGGAGTAGCCACACTGGGATCTTCACTAATCAAGTTGGGGACGGTCTTGATATGTTGGAGGAGAGTATAACCAGGATCCATGTTTGTAAATGTGGATAGATAAAGAGAGATATAGAGAAAGTAGATGTGTAAAGGACTTGTAGATCACAAAAAAAGCAGAAAAGTGGTCGGCCCTATTTAAAGGAATGAGAGCATTTCCGCATTTAGTCTGGGTCCCATGATGCAATTTGGTCTTCTCTGATTGGCCCGAGACATATGCCCCCTTTTTCTTCCTCACTGGTGTTATAAATAGGAATACTCCGACCAAACGAAGGGTCTGGCCAGCATGAGGGAATAATAAACGTGCTCTTCCCTTCCGCGGTACCTATTATAGTGTCGCTCGCCGGAGGATAAATCAACAAACGCGTGCAACTGAAACTAGCCTTTTTGTATTTGTCCTATCGATTCATATTCTTCATTGAGTCTTTTCTGTAGGTTAGGTTAAAAGAAAAGGAGAAGAAATACGTAATCGATTGCTCCGATACAGCGATGAAGTACGACGTAAATGTCTGATGTCGGTGATAATGACGGATATGTCATCGGTGTCCAACAGGAAGTGTCAATTGACGCACAGTATCTGAGCCATTTTGGGGGGCCATTTACGTAAAAATGGGTTTCGGTCTGATTAAATTCGTCCTTTGCGGGTTTCTGAAGGATAGTAAGGTTGTAAGTCAGCGAGACTCAAAAAGTAGCTGCCTTTAAGGCGTGTGAAAAATTTGCTATAGCTCCGTCAAGCATAATACTTCCTCTCACCAGCATTGTCGTCTGTTTAATGCTTATAAACACCTTTCGTATTACCGGATATCCGGATATTGACGATATCCTACCGCAAATTAGATAATCGCTTACCGTTACCGCAGGGATAACGCAACAACGGCATTACATGACGTCTCCCGAACTTCCAAGCAAAACATAACATTTATCATGAGCTTTGTTAGCGTATCATTTGACGAGCTTGCAAAGGAAAGCCGGTAAGAGTAACGATATCCAAACAATCGTTACGTAGCTGTCATAATCATGCATTAGATATTCAGATCAGATTCCTTATGCTCTGGACAAAGACCATTACTTTTTGTTGATGTGTCACACATTTCATGGTAACACGCAAAAATTCAAAGGAAACAATGCTGCTAAGCTGTGATTAATCTGGACCTTTCATGAAGAGTCTTTGAGGCTGCTGCTATACAGTAGCCAATTAAATATCCCGTGCAACTCTTCCCGCAAACAAATTGATATAATGGAACAATTAATGCTAAACTTTTTATCCATATGCGTAGAAGCAAATGTCCATGTTAGAGTGAGATTTATATATGCGTTTTGCTAAGATACAACAGCGAGTGACTATACTTAAAATTACCACTTTGCGCAAAACGCAGGTTTGCGTAGTCTAGCCTCACTATGAGAAAAATTATCCTTGAATAAGCCTTGAAAATGGAGTTTATCAGGATTGTTCAATGACAATTTTCCAAAATTGATGATGCGCTTTGTTAAAGAACTGAACAAGACTCTGCACGTATCTATATCTTCTAAATTCGATACGCTATCGCAGCTGTAGCGTGACAAAGACCAATCGATCGTAACCAAATATGGCTCCAACATGAGTTAACTCTGAACAGTCATATCAAGATCTTCAGTTCACTTCCCATTTCTGACTAGCCATTACTGTATCGTTTTGTTAGTTATCTGCGACTGACTCCGTTGTTGTGCTAATGTGGCAAAGAGTAAAACAGTAACACACTCGTTGCTCTGTTTTGAAAGCTGGACAAGAGTTTACAAAATTATTCTTGAATCATCATGATAAACGCCATTTTCAAGGCTTATTCAAAGATAATTTTTTCGGTAGTGATGTAAACCCAAGGGATCTTTAGATCGTAAACTACTACTAGAGCAAAATGCCTCCAAAGCAACTAACACTATAGGATCATGAACGCCATTGGACTGAGCCCATCCGGCTTTGATCGACTTATCGCCACTCGTTTCTACAGACAGTTCGTACGACCCCAACTCGAATATGGGCTAGCTATTATACGTTCAATAAAACGCAACTGCAAACACTAGAACGCGCTCAAGACACCTGCCTCCGTATGATCTATGGTGCATACAAGCGAACCTCAACACAGGTCATGAAACACCTTGCCAACTTGCCTTCCATGTCAGAAAGAGTGGAAATACTTCAAGCTAAGTATCTCCCACGAGCCCGTAACCTACCATCCGATGCTGTCCTCACCGCACTTCTTCCTCAGCTTCAACATGACTCTCACTCTCACTGGTGGAGATTGCAATCCAATACCATTTGGCTCCAAATACCTCACCTCCTGGCCAAACTCAGCGCGCAACTCTCCAATCGACTATCCGTCAGTACCACATAGATATTCTTTTGTCCCGCCGTGAAGGCCCAAATTTCAAGCTTCTATCAGGATGCCGCGATTCACTGGAAGTGGATCTAATCATGTGGATACCCATGACACGCACCCAACGTAGCCGCTGTATACGCTGGCCTCTGGGTTGGATGCCTGGTGGCCAACTTCTTCCTTGTCCCCGATGCCACATAGGATACACTTGTCGTAACCATGCAATCCTATGCCTCAATGCCCATCAACGTCTGGTAATTCGGCCCACTATTGCCGATCCTATCTCGGAAGCATTAAACAGACCCCGCCACGCAAAGCCTCCCAACAACGGTATTGGAAATAACTTTGGCCCAAACTGGATATGCTCCTATCGGAACTGGACATTCTTACACATCCCGATGGCGATTTCTCTTCTTCCGGTGATAGACCTCTACTTCCGCACCAGGACTTTCTTGCCTGGTTATGCTCTTCAAACTCCCTCCCTCCACAGAATACATCCACTGCCGTTTAGACCCTTTAAGATTTTGTTTTATTTTTTATTGCTTCTTTCTCTTTTCGTCGCTCTCAACACTACGCTTCTTTCTACAATAAATTCTTCCATATTTCCCATAGATCTCTCTGAACTCCTTCCCCTTTTGTTCCCGTAAACATTTCCCCTTCTACCTTTTTTTCCTGGTGCCGTGACAGGTTTTTTTCATATCTCTCTTCTTGATGGATCGGACGAGAGCGGACATATTATATTGCAAGAGACAGCGCTCAATTTCGTCGTTAAATAAATTCAAAGTTTCATCCGTAGTGATGTAAAGATAACATTCTTCCAGAGAAAATTGTCGCAAATGCTTTCTATTGCAGTTGTTGAGCACGCTACTTTCTTGCAAAAGCTTGGTACATATTGAAACATATCTTTATGGAACGCAAACAAAACTTGACCAAGAAATATCACCAATTCAGGCCACTTCTAGCAGGAGTTACAAAGACGTCTGCGAAAATACCATGGCTAATGTCCGGAGGTCAGAGATTCTTGCAAGGTTTCTTTACGTGAAATTACTTGAACATCTATGATACATTTGTCCGTGACAATTATCTGTGTTGACAAACGAGAAGCAAGGAACAAGACGCTTTTAGAATAACATGACGTACTCGGGTCATCACTGGTATCTGTCATAGTGATGCATTAAACCTTCAGAACCAGATTTCTGCCACACTGGCTATAAGGGGTACTTTATCAATGTGTCAAACAATTTGTATACAGTTAAGCCATATCCACATTGGATACTCGTAGCCACACAGGAACCCAAAGGAAAAGTACTACTCATCTAAAATAGGTTTGAATTTCTTCACGAGTATGGTGTTTGATGCCACGAAGTGGTCAATGAAATATTTCTTGTATCTTTTCCTCGAACGAAATGAAATCGTGCGGCAACCATGCATTACATTGATGCATAGGCTATCATAACCCAAACATGCAGAAGTACATATTTGGATACAAACAGGGTTTATTACACGTTTTGCTAAGATACAATCGTCAATAACTATGCTTAGATTATCACTTTGCGCATAGTGCAGACAGTAGTCATGTACTCTTTGCAAAAGCATGGTTTTGGTTATGATGGAATTGAGTGGCCTTAACGGAAGTCATCATCATCATCTTCGATGGGGCGGACATATCCATCAGCTGGCAGATCTTTGACCTGTTCATCTGTTACGCTTGTTCCTTCGTAGTGGAACTCTCCTCCAGATTTGACTAGATCGATCCTGAAAGTCTTGCCACCACCCTTGTCATCATTATCGTTGATAATCGCACGATATTGACCACTTGGAAGCTGATCGTATTCAACCACGCCGCGTGTTCTCTCGGGATAAGAGGCGAGCCAGTTTGGTTCCTTGGTTCTCAAGATAATCTCATAGCTAGTGCGACTCGAAAGCAAGCTGGCGTGAATTCTGTACTCTGGCAGTGATATGCGAGGAGCTGGAAAGAATTGGAGAATGGCCGGTTCCTTTTCCGCGTTAGCGGCAGAGAGAGCAAAGACCAAGACAGCAGAGAGGAAAGATGTGAATTTCATGGTTGTTGAAGGAAAACCTCTCTTCTCGTTAGCGCCTTTTATAAACGCTTGTTTGATTCTAGCACTGCACAGATCGCAGTAAAGCTGCACGTCGCATATTATGAGAGTTTGCGGGATTTGCAAGGCTTTAATTTACAAGAGCTATGCAAAGTCTGCATGATTTGCTCGCAATTATACGACTTGTACGACTCATACGACCTATGAGACTTTTTTATCCGAATGTTTGCAACAGAATATACTTCATGTGACAAGTTCGACGTAAACTGTGACTGAACTCTCGTCGCATTGTTTCGTTTGGGAAAGATTTTGTTATCAAGTTTGGAAAATCTCTGGCATGCATAATGCATCTGTACTAAGCCCTTTTAAACCTTGATTTTTCCAGAGTCGCCTGAGATCTCTAGTTGATGTTGCGTAAGAGGTTCCATTATATACCAAGAGATTCGCTTAGTACCCTAATGAAGGCTCCCAAGTGTTGTATTCGAGTCGTATCATCTATATAAGCGAGCATTAATGTTATACCGCTTAACATTAACGGGCAATAACGACATCAGCGATACGACAAAATGCACAGCGGAAGTGACCTCTTACTTAGACGAATGGGAATTACTACGCGCACTAAAAGTTGGTGACCTCGCGCACTAAAAGTTTGGGTCACTTTAGTAGCTTCCCTTTTCATACGGCGTCAACCAATCATCGCCGCAAGCTTCTCTAAGGCAATGCCAGCTTTTTAGTGCACGGGCTGGCCTTCACTCGCCATACATGACGCGTCACACTTTAGTGCGCGAGATGGCCATATACTTCGTGTCAGCTTTTAGTGCGCGAGATGACCGTATACTTCACGTTAACTTTTAGTGCACAAGATGACCATACACTTCATGTTAACTTTTAGTGCGCGGGATAGTCTAGCTAACTTATAAAGAAAGCTCATTTATATTATTAAGGAAAGTTTTAACGTTATTTGACACGAGTTGAATTAGAGCAACAATGAATTAAACATTGTTACAAAAGCTTCAAGGAGGAAAAAACGGAACTACTTGGAATTTTGATCATCTAAATATGTCAATTACAAAAAATCTAACCAGCTAATAATGGTAAAAAGATGACATAGAAATAAAAAATTGAATATAATAAAAGAGAAAAAGTGCTAGCGAACTACAATATATCAGGATGATATTCAATTTTGACAGCTTGTTTTTTTATGTGCAGATATCTCCATATGGTTTTGTAAGAGGCCATAGGGAGTTGCAGATCTTGCCACACCTTTGCGTGTCCCGACATCACGGGAGGCCATTCGATCTTTATACTGGGTTTGACCATAATGGTATCCCAGTGAATATTGTTGCGATAATGCATGATTAATGGTCTTGGTTGCGGGTTTTCTTTTAACGGCTGCCTAAACGGCAGATATAGCATCGAGCTATGCTCTACTACCCCCCGGGAGGAATAAAAGGCAACAGGAGTGGCAAAGGTGTCAGCAGCGAGCTGTAAATCCGTTCCGCCATCAAGCCAGTAGGTAAGTGGACATGGTGACATAGCATGTTGCTCCGTCTCTGATGTAGTTCCATATTCCATCCTTTTTCTCATTGAGCTATACAACTCATCAGAGTTAAAGCACACGTGCTTTTTATACAGCTCTGAATGGGAAGAAAGGTGGCTAAGCATCGCTCGTTTGACGGTTAAGTACTGATCTTCATTTCCATAAAGCTGATAAGCCAAAGACCGGAAGCCACAACCATCACCCACTATAGCAACCGACTTGACTACTACATGTGCAGGGATGTCTGGGTGTACGTTGCTATATACGGGGTTTAGTAAGAAATTGGATTACAAATATATAGTCTGTAGCACTTTTTTACATACTTCACAGTAGCATCCCCATATCTCTGTTTCTTGGCTGGGCAGAGCATCTCTACCTCGTACTCTTCCATCTTCGACCGCTTCTTTTTGTCATCCAAGACTACCTCAACAGATTCTTTAGCCTTGTTGCATTCTTCTCGTTTCTTCTGTAGTTCTTTCGCCTTTTCTTTTTCTTCTGCAAGTTCAAATGCTGACGGCAAACGTGAACTTTTAGTTTGCTTTGGCCGATTTCTGGTTTTTATATCGGTCGGAAAGCTTATATCATCAATTGCCACGGGGGAAAAGTTTTCTGCAACAGTGGTAATTTCCCGCATCAGATCGACACGTTGTTGTGTAGTTTCGCAGTTTCTATATCCATCAATCAACGCATTTATAGCCTTCGACAATTCAACGTCCACATGCGACTCATAGCTTTTAGCGGTAGGAAGAGTGACATAATCCTCTAAAAACTGTCGTTAGCATCTACTGCATGCAATTCTACTTCAAACGGTCATAGAAAATAATTGATATGGAAATACTGACCATCTGTGATTTGAAGTAACCACCGTCTACCAACAATTGATGGGCTTAAGACTTCTGTTTTGTCATTTGAAAGTATATGGCGGCATGGCAAGCCATAGTTGATTTTGGTAGCACATTGGCATTGCTCAGTTTTTTCGCTATCTTCCATATCCCATGCTCGGTAGAGCTCTTTTTTGATGCGGGTCATGGCGTAATGGCATACTTTAGCCTCATGCATCTTGCTCAAGGCATTGATCATCAATTGATCAGTAGCCTGATTGTCATTGATCACCAGACGCGTCAATGATTCCTTGTTGTATTCAAATTGACTACTGATATCCTATTATGATTAAAAGTATCAATATCAACATGGAACTGTGTTGTATAATGCGCTTACATTTTTGGTCAACCAACTATGCATGGCCTTGATCAGCTTTATTATACGTCCTGGTGTCTGAAGTATCTGCTTGATACTCCAATGAGCACCTTCGATCCACTGAGTCGTGCGAGCGCCCAAATGAACGTGTTTTTTTGCCCATGGACCACACCATTTCTCTTTATATGAAAGTAGCCTAAAAGAATACAAGCAATATAAGTATAACTAAAAGAAGCATAACGTAATAAATACCCGTCAAGGTAGCTGTGAAGCTCTTCTGACTTATCGGTCTCTTTTGCCATGTTTCGGTATTTTGCTTCTGCATCAGTAAATTTTATCTCATTACGGGACCAGATTTGCCTGCAACAGCACCTTTGAAAAAATCTTCATGCTCTTCTGTTTCTGGCTAAAAGCACCCTGCCGCATGTGTCTTGAAGTTATTCATTATATGCCAAGCACACAGCAAATGAGGCACATCAGGGAATACGGCAGATAACACGCTGCCAAGTGCTTTGTCATCATCAGTTACGAAGAGACCGGGGGACACATCCACGCCAAACACTTCCGTCTTTAAATTCTCCAAAATCCATTTATATGAGAGTAGTTTCTCATCAGAAACGAGCACGGATGCGACGAAAAATCCACGAGGAACAGATTTACCGTATTCTGACATCAGATTGTCGATACCAAAGATATTAACGAGCGGCATTTTGTTGATGTTCGTCTTGTATGTAGCATCAATTATCACAACTTCACGGAAGCGACGAGCACGTTCCACAGCCCCAGGATGAGTTATGAACAAGGATTTAATGGTATCCTCATCACGAAATTCCCAGACAGAGTAACCGTGGGCACAAAGAAAGTCATACACTTCTCGAACTTGGTTCTGCGAATTGTACTGGGAAAATTTTTGCTTGAAGTTGTAGATGTCTTTAGCCACCATAATTGGCTTTTCATCAAGGTCTTTGCTGACGCGAACAATCTGGGATGGCCTGACACCTGCTTCCGTGAGTTCAGCGACCTTGACCTGTGTCTCTCCATCAAGTTTACGGGCATTATGATAGAGGATCTTTTCTCTTGACAGCTCGTGAGTGTGAGAGTCGATCTTGGATCTCTCACGCTTAACGGTCCAAGCACCTTCTTTATTAGTATACGAGGCATAAATGACCCAGGAGCAACCAATTTTCTTTGTAGTACGCCTTGGTTTACGTTTTGTTACTCCATTAATGCAAACGTATCGGTTGCTTGGCATATCCTCTTCAACTACAGCTGCGTCCTTCTCAGTAGGTTCAACATTATCATCTGTAGCTTTTCCAGACTTGGCCCGATGGCCCCTATGTTGACCGCCATGGATGCACTGAAAGTAGCAGAACTGGGTGCCACTGCCCTTAATGGTTCCGCTTCTTTTGATGGTGATGTCGAATCCATCTACATTGATTGCCTGATCACGGATTGCGCTATAAAGATCAGCGCGGGTGGGATACTTCTGGTTGATGATCTTATCCATGAGTTCAAATAGAGCTTGTTTAGAGTAGGATGCTATTAAATGAGGAAAAAGCAGTAATTCAAAGGTTATCTTTTTGCCATCTATTTATGCAAATTTTTTCAGGAACCGTAATCATCAGTCACTTGACGCAATAAAAAGTTTTAGTGTTTAATACAGCTAATAGTAGGCTGCGTGATAAACTTTAGAAAAAGTGCATTGTCCACTATGTAGAATAAAACTTTTCACCTTATTCAAAGTTACTTATACTGTATACTAAACATTGCCACGAGATATACTGTTGATCTCACGCACTAAAAACATATATAATGGATTATGCACCCTGCACGCTAAAAATTCATATGAAGCATATTATTTCTCTCGCCCACTAAAAGCTGACTTGAAGCGTATAGTCATCTCGCGCACTAAAGTGTGACGCGTCATGTATGGCGAGTGAAGGCCAGCTCGTGCACTAAAAAGCTGGCATTGCCTTAGAGAAGCTTGCGGCGATGATTGGTTGACGCCGTATGAAAAGGGAAGCTACTAAAGTGACCCAAACTTTTAGTGCGCGAGGTCACCAACTTTTAGTGCGCGTAGTAATTCCCTAGACGAATTAGTCTATTATGAAATGGATGTAGTTTATTTGAAACAAAACAATGTTCAACATTTTAAAAAGCACTAACTGCTTTATAAGATGAGTGTCTCTTGATTGCTTGTGCATGGAAATTAGAGCCATGATGCTGAGAAGCAGAATTCAAGTGGCGTTGACATTGCTGGAACAACTACTTACTGTGTTGCCATCTTAAGCAAGGTTTAGCCATTGATGTGACTGCAACTTCCAGATCAAAAGCTTGTCAAGAACGGGAATTACTACGGACACTCCAACGGGACTCTTACAGTGTCCCCAATTCTGAGGTTTTCTAAAATAAAGTGACGATTGTTACTATAAACAGGTGGAGTGTAGTAAGGAAATAGTGGAGTCCTGTAAATGAAATTTGTCCATATAGCAAATATTAGCAATGATAAGCTATTAAGATGAATGAACATGAAAACAATTCTGACAGTAGCTAAAGAAAAAGAGGAGCTGCTTATAACAAACTATTAGACATGTAAATTAGTATTTTAGCTGATAAAAGGATTTTGTAATATAGCAAATAAAGTTGTATATAGCTAGTTAATAACGATAACAGAATCGGCATCCTTTTCAATATCAAGATATTTTTATATAGTTTTTCGGATATTATGCCTATAGCCTAACTTAGAGCACGTCTGTTTGATGTATCTTTCTATGGGCGGTCACTTCATTTTGGTACCGCGTTTCATGTTTAGTATTATCCAGTGATTTCAGTTGACATGGTGCAAAACAACTGGGAGTGGTTTTTGGCAGGGTAGTGGCCCACGCACAGGGAGATAAAGTAACGGCGCGTATACCAAATTGCCATCTGTATCAGTTGTCTCGTCGTCAGAATAAACAGCGATAGGAACGCGATATGTGTTTGATACTAGTTGAACATATTCAGAAGCAGTAGACTAATACTCCGAATTTTTGCAGGGAAAATGTTGACCATTCGCTGACAAAGAAATGTCAATTCCGTGGCTAATGAACTCCTGTAGCTTTTTAACTGGACCAATTGAGGGAAAATAGTCGCGATAAATATCCGCATTTTCAGCCAAGCAGCTAAGCATATCCTGTTTAACCTGCAGAAACTTGTTCTCGTCGTCTTTGAAAACATGTGCAAGCACACGAAAGCCACACCATCCGTCAGCTTTGACGTCAATTGCACTCGTACAGCTGCTTCGTGATATACCAGAAATGATATGGAAGTCAGCGGTGTCATTGAGAGTACGCTTGGCTCTAAAACTAAATTAGTCTGCGTAGCACCTATTTTACATTACATACCTTTTGTTTTCATGCTCTTAAGAAATTTGTCTTCACGATCTCGCTTTCCAGGCAGAATATAGACATTGCTGTCAATAAAGTTATCTTCATACATTCTGTCAAACCTGGTATTGTCCTTTTGAGAATCTTTGCGAATTTGTTTCTCCTCAGTTTCAAAACCAGTCTCGATTATCTTCCCACTGGTTGTTTCTGGGCGTCCTTTCTTTCTTGTTATGTGAGGAAGTTTCACGTCTTCTAAGGATACTTATATTAAGGAATCGAGCGCATTATTGATGGTTTCTGTTATTTCCATCTTCTTGAAATTGTGTTCCGCGTTCTCAACTGCGTTTTGTATATGTTGCAATAGAGTTAACGTGTTTTGTTGAATTTCCCCGGCAATGGTTGATGTATTTGCAGGAAAATAATCTACATGGTATTGTGGCGTATAAGTTAATCGTAATAAAGCCATTTATAGCTTTAAATAGCTACCTTCCGCATAATTAAGGTACCAACGCTGAGGGATCGAGTGAATGTCAATCGTACCGTTTCCGATAAGAGCTAACATGTGCTGGAAGAGGAGCTTGTAATTAACCTTTGCCTTGCAGTTACAGCTGTTCTTCTTTCTGCTATGGCACTTCCTGCATTTTCCCAGGCTCATTTTAGCTCTTTTCGAACCATGTTAATGGCAAAAAGGACATTTTGCCAAAGAGTTCTGCCATAGCAGTGTGCTCATTATTGTCAAAAATTGGCCGTTTGTATAGCTCACTACAGAAGTTTTGCTTTTCCACTTTCATCTAATTATTGATTAATGTCAGTAGCTTGTGTTTTCCATGTAGTATTTCCGAGAGAAACGAACTTCCTGTTCTTCTAATGACATCATCAATGGAGTTGACAGTTCGCATCAAGCTTCCAGTTGTTTGCATTGCGTCCTTAATATGCCAATGAGTAGCCTCAACTCGTTGGGTGGTACGCACACCAAGAGAGTAGTGGTGCCCTGCGTGGAATCCTGGCCACTTTTCTCCGCATTCTAAGGTGTTTTTAAAAGCTGTTATAGACATAATTAACAACGCGTTTGCAGTTGTATTTTCTGTATTACGTACTTATCAAAATAGTCAAGGATTCTTGTCTTCATCCTATCAGCAGTTGCCTTTTCTGCTGCTTTCTTCGTCTTCTTTTCACCTTGTCCGTTCTGCTCCGTTTGCGATTCGTTTTCTTTTTAGTTTTACTGTTTGCATAGGCACTTGCTGCTTTCCCGGCTAATTCATGATATTCGGCCTCAGCCTCATCAAACGCTGCCTTGTTGCGGTTATATACAAGCCTTTCGATTACTTTTTCCGCCTCGGTGTAATCTTCGCTATTTATCTCAAAACAACCACCCATCCTTGATTTTAAGTGCTGCGAAATGTGTCAGCTACAAGGAATATTTACTGACTGTGAGAATATACTTTCGACAGCTCCAACTAAAGCCTTATCGTTGTCAGTGATAAATAATCCAACTTGACCTTGGGGCCAGATAAGAGATCGCATGGTTGACAGAAGCCACTCGTATGTTTCGCGCTTTTCGTTGACGACAAAGGCAGATCCGATCAAGACGTTACGCAACCGAATATTGCCTAGATTGCTGACACTAATAATGTTAATTAATGGTAGTTTGTTAACATTCGTGCTATATGTTGCGTCGATCACAACAACTTCAGGAAAAGAACGGGCTTTCTGGATTGCTGCCTCATGATTGAAGAAAAGTATATCTAGCTGCTTGTTATCGTTGATCTTTGTTGCAATTTTGTAGTTTTTAGCTTGCAAAAATCCCATGAAAACAAGGAAATCGCTTTTACGTTGATCACGCAGCAATTGCACAAGATTGTACAAATCTTTTCTTGTGACTACGTGTTGTTCAGCATCATCCCTCCTTTCCTCGTGTATTTTGCCGACTTGTTTTTATTGTTCGTCATGGATATCATGCGCTCAATAGACTTCATTGCTGGGGTGCGGTGCTGATGATAGAGCATAGAATCAGCATCGAGCGGACGATTATGCTCGCTTAAACGTGAAACATGGAGAATTGCCCACTTTTTGCTTCCTGCTTTCACAGAAGCGCGTAGAAACCATCCACAGTCTGTTTATTTTGTCGTTTTCGCCCGCTGACGATCCTCACTAGACAATCGATGTGTGTTTCGGTAATTGCCCCCATGGACACACTGGATATAGACATTTCTGTTGTTACTGCGTTTCATATCAACAGCAAATATCAAGTTTTCAGCTTTGGGTTGAGCGATATCCAAAACTTCCTTCTTGGAGCCGCATGTTGTATTTAATAAATCAAGCATTGTTATTTAGTAAGAAGAAGAACATAAAAAGAGTGGAGATCTAAAGAATATAAATAGACGTTTTAATATCTATGAGTCACTTCTAATATATGATTTTATTGGTTTCTCGTTAGCTTATGACATCTCCTACACTTCTGTATCGATTGCAATATGCCTACAGATAGCGGAGGCTGTCGCACTTATAAAAAACTCCACTTCCGGACACTCCATTATGGGACACTTCAACCTACAGCACTCCGCTATTTCCGCACTACCCTCAACCTGTTTATAGTAACCATCGTCATCTTATTTTAGAAAGCGCTCAGAATCGGGGGTACTGGAGTGTCCCGTTAGCATGTCCGTAGCAATTCCCGTCAAGAGCACCAAGAACTCGTCTATCTCTGTTTGCATGTTAAGTTCATGATTCTTGGTGACATTGTGCTTTATATGTAGCCTAGATGTGGATCATGGATTTGCTGTGAAGTGCTTACCATCACATCCGGGCAGAAGGCATCAATTCAGCTTTTACCATTTTTATTAACTTCATCATATTCGTATTTTAGTGTTAGCTATGTTTGGCTTTGCAATTGTCGATGCCTGCTGAAATAAATTGTTGAGACTGTGTATCCAACGTGAAGTATTCAAATTCTTTTAATTATTGCCCAAAGCTATAGAGCCTGATGGCATTACAGATGGCTTCCGTGTGATTGATATATATGGCCTATCGCTGCCTGCTGATACAAGGGAAAATAAAAGATTATTTAATTTTATGCTACCTGAGAGAGCACCTCGAGGATCATTAGAAGATGTGCGCCACTGTGGTAGAGTGAGGCGTTTTACCCACTTTCCCATGGGGGGAGCAAATGTAAAATATAAGCAGTATGATAGTGTATGCGTGATTCCCAGGAACTGCATAAATATTTATATCACTCGCTTTTAACCTGGTTTTTTTCTCTTTTATAGGGTTATTCGCATTTTCTTTTTACTTATCCTTTTTTTTCACAAACTTTTTCCTCTGCTTTTTTACACTCCATGGTGTTTTAGTACTTCTTCATCGGCAAACTCACTTTTACAATGTTGATGATATATCATCCTAATGATATACAACCCTGACCTGAAAGCGTGTTCTTTACTGGTAAGCTTTTATCTTCATTTGACAGCATCTCATTTTTTTCTTTTGATAGCCGATATAATTGCAACATCATAGGAAAGCTTGCTTCTTACTTTTAACTAAAGTGTTTTGATTGACTGACCTAAATGTAACTAATCTTGACTTTTTATTTGTCCTATAGAGTAGCTTTTTCTTTCTTTAAAAAATGGAAACAGAGAAACATGACACATGTTTTAATAGTACAGATATTTTTTTATGTTGTAACTTGATTAATCATCAAGATAATCTTTTGTAGGCCTGTATATAATGCTGCCGTTCGTTATTGCTATGCCGTCTTAGGTATGTTAACATGTTAGCTTTTAGTACGATTTACTAATTATTATTTTTTAAAACTATGCTTCTTTAGCCTTCAATAGTTAGGTAAGATTATATAGATCCAATTGTAAAGTTAGATACCTGTTCGTACATTATATTATATATCTTCAATAAAATAAAAATGTTTGTTTTCTCTATATATAAGACTAAAGAAGTGTATTTTATTGGCTAAAATAATGAATGCAACAAAAAGAGCATTCAATCGGATAGACTAGATAAGAATCATTAGCTCCAATAGAATGTATCATTGTAAGCAAGTTAATCCAATAAAAGAGCTTAAAGAAAAGAACAATAGTTGAATAGAATTCTAATGTTAATTATTGAATACATACAACTTAGTCCAATAGCATTAATGTAATTACGTCTGACATATACTGTTTTATCCAATTAATAAAGGTATAGAAGGTGGGTAAAATGTGGGTAAAACGCCACTGCGGTTGAAGGGTTATTCTACCACCTTTACACCACATGGTAGAATCCCTGGTTCCACCCACTTTCCACCCAGGTGGTAGAATTTCTTATATTACCACATTTTTCTCTCCCCCCAAACGCTGTTACTGTAGCAGACATGCATACAAAATTAAGTTGCCACAGCAAAACTAGTGCATTCACATTTCCCAGGAACTGCATAATTATTTATGTCACGCGCTTCTAACATGATTTCTTTTTTTTTTACAGAGTTATCCGCGTTTCCTTTTATTCATCTTTTTCTTTTGCAAACTTTTTCCTCTATACCATTTTTTGTTTCATAGTGTTTTACCACTTCTTCATCAGAAAACTCACTTTGAAAACGTTGCTAGTATATGATCCTAATAATATGCCACCTTGATCTAAAAGCATACCCTTTGCTGGTAAGCTTTTATCTTCATTTCATAGCATCTCATTCTTTTTTTCTTTTGATAGCTAGAATGATCACTACGTTATAGAAGAGCTTGCTTCTTACCTTTAATAAGGTATTTTGATTGATTGACCTATATGTAACTAATCTTGACTTTTTGATGATTATATAGAGTAGCTTTCATTTCTTAACAAAATGGAAACAGAGAAAGATGACATACTTTTTAATGGTACAGATACTTTTTTACGTCGTAATTTAATTACTTGGCAAGGTAACTTTTTGTAGGCCTATACGTAATGCTGCCATTTGTTATTGCATGCTGTCTTAGGTATGCTATTGTGTGTTAGCTTTTAGTACGTTTTACTAATTGTCATTTTTAAAAGCTATGCTTCTTTAACCTTCAGTAATCAGGTAAGATAATATAAAACTAAGCATAAAGTTAGCTATTTGTTAGTACATTACGCTACATAGCTCCAAGAAAATAAAAGCGTCCGTTTTTTTCCTATATATATAGCTAAAGAAGCGTCCTTGTATATGATAAAGAAGTGTATCTTAATGGCTAAAATAATGTACACAACGAAAAGAACATCCAATCGGATAGACTAGATAAAAATCAGTAGCTCCAATAGAATGTATCGTTGTAGGCAAGTTAATCCAATAAAAAGTGCTTGAATAAAGGAATATGGTCGAATGAAACTAAAACGTTAGCCTCTAATGCATACTACTTGATCCAATAACATCAACGTAATGGTCTCTGTCATATAGCAGTTCATCCAATTGTTGAACTTTGGGGGGGGGGTGGTAGAAAGGTGGTGGAAAAGGTGGCGGAAGGTACATTCCACAAAACCTTTGAAGAGATTCCACCAAGTTTCTACCGATGGTAGAATCTTTTTTTGACCGCAGTGAACGTCCTTTCAACTGCAGTGTGCCATGTGCAACAATCGTCATAAGTGTTAGCAAAGAACAATTTAAACAGATATCGAGTTTTTGGTATGTCACATAAACATGTATTACATACCTATAGTACGACTTTTATAGATGATGCTATGGGTAAGTCTTCTATCACATTTTAAAAGGAAGATACTCACGAACAATTACTGGCAAATTCTTTTATCTCCTAATCTTCAAACAATATTGGGTAGAATCTCCAAAATAGTTTTGGATGAAATCAAAAACTCTGATGCAAGTACCCCTTATGTTACATACCCCTCATCAAGAAAGTGCGGAGTAGCCTATAGCCCAATCAATTCTCATTGACAAAATACGGACTTCAGTTACACGTGAATAAGATGCTCCAAAACAAAGTGCGGATGTTGAATATTACTGTCGCTTTGTTTAAACCTGGCTTCTGTAACTTTTTAGGCTTCTACAAGACACAAAATCACAAGGTTTTTTCTAATAGTCTTGATCTCCTGTATTAATATTAGCTTTGGTTATCCTTTAGTTCTGAATTCATATTTATAAGAGCATCCATGATATACTTTACGGCTAAGTTTATGTTGGATATAATGAACGAACTAAGGCAGTCATGTACATGGAGGAACTAGCTAACCGTTTGTTAGTGCATAAGTTGTGCGAATCAGAGCGGACCATGCGGACCAAACAGGATGTACTTCGGCGTAACCTGCAGCCGTACTATGTATTAATGAGAAGAAACAGAATTGGTACGACTTGTCATATAGGCAATCTCGTTGACGCTGGCTACTGTTAAGCGGTACTACACTAATGCTAACCTATATGGATAATGTGGCTCCAGCACAACACTTGAGAGTATCTTCATTAGGGAATCAAGCGAGTCCCACGTTGATATAATGAAAACTCTTGGATAACTATTAGCTACAAATCTCAAAAGCAACTCGGCAAAAGAAAACTTTTTAAAAGGGTTTGTTACAGATACGATATGCATGTCAAAGACTTTCTAAAGTTGGTCGTAAACAATTTCCTATGGCGATACAAACAATGCAGCATGTGCTTAGCCACATTTTACGCCAATAACGCCAGATCAAGTATGTTTGAGGGGGAAGCACTCAGAAAGCGTAGAAATCAAACCAGTGCTTATAAAAGGAGTTAAGGAGAAGAGAGGTTTTTTTCAACAACCATGAAATTCACATCTCTCCTCTCTGCTGTCTTGGTCTTTGCTCTCTCTGCTGCTAATGCGGAAAAGGAACCGGCCATTCTCCAATTCTTTCCAGCTCCTCGCATATTCCCGCCAGAGTACAGAATCCACGCCAACTTGCTTTTGAGTCGTACTAGCCATGAGATTATCTTGAGAACCAAGGAACCAAACTGGCTCGCCTCTTATCCCGAGAGAACACGCGGCGTGGTGAACTACAGCCAGCTTCCACAGGGTCAATATCGTGCGATTATCAACGATAATGATGACAAGGGTGGTGACAAGACTTTCAGGATCGATCTTGTCAGACCTGGAGGAGAATTCCACTACGAAGGAACAAGCGTAACAGATGAACAGGTCGAAGATCTGCCAGCTGATGGATATGTCCGCCCCATCGACGACGATGACACTCGTTAAGGCCACTCAATTCCATCATAACCGAAATCATGCTTTCGCAAAGAGTACATGACTACTGTCTGCATTATGCGCGCAGTGATAATCTAAGCATAGTTATTGACGATTGTATCTTACCAAAATGTGTAATAAACTCTTGTCTGTAACTAAATATGTGCTTTTGCATGTTATGGGTGCATGCCGCATATTTCATTTTGTTCGAAGAAAAGATATAACAAATAGTTCATTGGCCACTTCGTGGGGTCACGCACAATATTCGTGAAGGATCCGCGTCTATTGCAGATTGATAGCACCTTTTCGTTTGGGTTGCTGCGTGGCTATGGAGTATACAATATGGATATGGCTTAACGTATACAAGTCGCTTTACACATTGATAGAGTACCCGTTATCTCCAGTGTGGCAGAAATTTGGTCTGTGGATAAATGCACCCCGCGGCAGATACTTTACGATCGCCTGAGTATGTCATGTGATTCTAGGAACATCTTGTTTCTTGCCACTCGTCTATCACTGCAGGTAATTGTCACAGAGCGATCCATCGCACATCTTGAAGCACTTATAGCTACAGTACATAAAGCTTGCGAAAACATGTAAATTCGGGATACCGGCCAACATCTGTACAAGTCCTGCAGGGGTCTTTCCAAATATATTTCAAAAGAAGTAGTGTGAATGACGACATTTCTTGAATCAACTTTTGTTTGAGTACCGTAAAATTATGTTCAGATGCGTACCAAGCTTCTGCAAAAATAAAAATCGTGATCAACAAGTGCATATAAAGCATAGAGGCCATTTCAATTACTTGTTCAATGACTAGTCGTCTTTTATTGTGTTGCTAGTACATTCATTGCCTTCCAACGGATCAGCCGTTTTTCTTTTGCCTACGTGTAAGTTTCCTAGTTTTTTTTCATTATCGTTCTTGATCGTTTTAGTTACTTCGTCTTCAATTCTTTAGCGCTGTTATCTCATTTATTAGTATAACATGGGAGATAATCATGACGTACCTACGGATTTCTTTTGTTTTGCTTTTCATGTTGACATCAATTTGCAAGCTGAGATCGCAATTGCAATTTTGTTTCTCATCTGTATCAGAGGCATCCACATAGATGCTGTATGAATGAGCTTGCGCATTTGAATCTTCTTGCTAGCCATTTCATTGCTTAAACTCTCTCTTTTTGGGGTGGACTGCATTGCAATCATTTCAAAAGAACGGGTTGGTACACAATGACCTCTATATTTTCGTAGTAAATTTTCTGAGCAGCATCGCACGCTCTCAGTTAAGCGCACGATTCCTCATTGTATCTCTAGTTTGAGCAGGAGACACCAAGCTATACGAAATAAGTTTTGCCTGGTCGGTTAGTGCCTTCGCTAACCAGTTAGTTTCTCTGACAAGATTATTTTCTATTTTTTCATACTTTAAATTTTGTAACCAAAAGTTTAGGTTCCATTTGCCTTTGATTATATTTGTACGTTTAACTCGAAGCATGCTGTGCTGCTCAGAAAATTTACTACGAAAATATAGAGGTCATTGTGTATCAACCAGTCCTTTAAAATGATTGCAGCGTAGCTGATTCAGAGAAGAGAAAGTTTAAACAATAGACCGGTTGGCAAGAAGATGCGAATGCGCAAGCTCATTCGTATTTATTTATGTTTTCTTTATATGGGTGGCTTTGATACAGATGGAAAAGAAGATTACAACTGAGATATCAGTCTCTAAGTTGATATCAAGACGAAAGACAACCAAAGAAAATCCGTAGGTACGTAATGGCTATCTCCCAGGTTATACTAACAAATAAGGTACTGGTGGGAAAAGACGAAGTGACTAAAATGACTAAGAACGACAGCGAAGAAAGAAATAGCGAACTTACACGCAGGCAAAGAAGTAAAACTGGGTAAGCCATTAAAACGCAACAAATATACTAGGAACGCAATAAAAACGAATAGTAATTGAACAAGTCATAGAAATGGTTCCCCATACCGTTTATGTCTAAAGATAACGTTTTTCCCGAAGATGACTATAACAAATGCTCTTTATGCGTTTGTTCATCACACTACTTTCTTGCAGAAGACTGATATGTATTGAAATATGTGTTTACGGAACTCACACAGAGGCTTGACCAAGGAATGTCTTCAATTAGATTACTTATTGTAGGGCTTACAGAGACGTTTGCGAAAAGATCTTGGCCAATGTCCAGAGGTTAGAGATTCTCGTAAGGTTTCTTTACGTAAAATTACTTGAAATTTATGATACGTTTGTCCGTGACAATTATCTGTAGTGACAGACGAGCAGCAAGGAACAAGATGTTTTTAACATAACATAGATAGTCGGGCCATCACTAGGTATCTCTTTTGGTGCTGCACTAGAACTTCAGACCAAATTTCTGCCACACTGGCTATAACAGGTACTTTATCAATGTGTAAAGCGACTTATATACGTTAAGCCATATCCATATTGTATACTCCATAGCCACGCAGCAACCCAAACGAAAAGGTGCTATCAATCTGCAATAGACGTGGATTCCTTCACGAATATGACGTTTCGCACCACAAAGTGGCACAATGAAATATTTTCTGTATCTTTTTCTCGAACAATATTATATCGTGCGGCACCATGCATTACATTGATGCTTAGGCTGTCATACACCCATAACATGCAGAAGTACATATTTAGTTACAAACGGGGTTTATTACGCGTTTTGCTAAGGTACAGTCAGTGACTACGCGTAGATTGTCACTTTGCGCATAATGGAGACCATGGCTATTTTAGTTCTTGTAAAAGTATCTGTCTCGGTTACGATAGAACCGAGGGTGGCCGTAACGGAAGTCATCATCATCATCTTCGATGGGGCGGACATATCCATCAGCTGGCAGATCTTCGACCTGTTCATCTGTTACGCTTGTTCCTTCGTAGTGGAATTCTCCTCCAGGTCTGACAAGATCGATCCTGAAAGTCTTGTCACCACCCTTGTCATCATTATCGTTGATAATCGCACGATATTGACCCTGTGGAAGCTGGCTGTAGTTCACCACGCCGCGTGTTCTCTCGGGATAAGAGGCGAGCCAGTTTGGTTCCTTGGTTCTCAAGATAATCTCATGGCTAGTACGACTCAAAAGCAAGTTGGCGTGGATTCTGTACTCTGGCGGGAATATGCGAGGAGCTGGAAAGAATTGGAGAATGGCCGGTTCCTTTTCCGCATTAGCAGCAGAGAGAGCAAAGACCAAGACAGCAGAGAGGAGAGATGTGAATTTCATGGTTGTTAAAGAAAATCTATTCCACCTGTCGTCGTCTTCTTTTATAATCAATTGTTTGATTCCACGATTCCGGGTTCTTCCCGTCAAAGACACTAGATGTGATCTACCAAGGCGTAAATTGTGGCTAAATTTGTGTCACTTTCTTTGGTTACACTGTTTCATCCTATATTCTGGTTTAATTTTTCAACAGGATGTGTATGTATGTAGGTTAAGACATATCAATCAAACAATATCTTTGCTTAAGTGGACTTTGTGCATAGGAAGAGTACCTAGTTGCAGTTGGCAACCTCTTATTTTCATAATGTCAACAAGGCTGTTTTCGTGTGGCGTACGCCATATATAGAATAGGGTGTTAAATGCTTGTACGATGCTTTGACCACGCTGTAAACGTCACAGACTTTGAGCTATGACATAAGAAAAAGACGGTGCTAAACGCAAAACTGTACACGGATAACGCAGCATAAAGTTGAGTAGACCGTATTAATTAGCAAACCAATCGCTGTCAGATAATAAAAGAGCGAACGTGTCCTAGCGAGCTTTGTTTGAAACACCATCTAACTTGACACGCATCGCTTGACTTTCGTGACACCCGTCAGATCACTAGGCTAAAGTCGGTAGGAATCTTCAGGACGGCTTATTGCGACATTTCGTGGGAAACTAGAGAAATTTGACAGCGTCTCGGCGTCTTGCTCCTTGATAGCAGATGTGTAGACAACAGCTGGGGAATACATGCTAGATTAAGAGCAATGAGGATACTGGATACTGCTTGGGTGGTGTTAATTATGCATGGAGAGATTATGGTAGGACACCGGTGCTTATCTTCCTAATTTTTCAGTGTGCAAGACAAATGCCAAAGAGATCCTAGCTTTTCCTGTCCGAAAACTGCACTCTAATATATATTGAATAAACACAGCTTAAGAATGAGAGTATGGCTGCCTTTCAACACGATGGTAAATAAAAAAAAGATTCCATAAAACAGAGATGGATTTGATAGACGCCTATATGGTCATACAAGGCGTTTCCTGTTTTTTTTCGGGCCATGCTGCCTGGGATATTTTCGGAAAAGCCCACTGATTTAGTCGAGGGACAAGGCTTGTTTTAGAAGTACAATTCTATCGATGGATCCTTCAATTGGTTATTTCATTTTACTTATCGGATAGATACTACATCTACCGGGAAAATCAAATCCATGCAAGCCAAAGATGCTTTCCTTTACTATCCGCTCACTGATAAACTTACATTTTTTTTGCTTTTAGCACAAATTTGCTCTTTTCTTTTTGCTAGATACAAAATTTGTTCTAGAGTTACCGTAAAATAACATTCCATAAACAGAAAGTCGGTTCTTTCCCATGATATACCAAAGAGGAAAAAAATAACAATAAAGAAAATACAAAAAAAACGTATAGTTTACAGTTCATGCATCATCCGGTTCAAAGATTAATCGATAGTTCTCCAAAATGGTTTGAACCACTCGGACCTGCCATTGGGTATCGGCCAACCTTTGAGCATCCTGTGCGCTCAATGCTGCCAAGTTAAACTGACTATCACCTTCATTACCCATCAATGTCAAACCGAATATCGTCGCCAGATTAGCAGCACCCATCTTGTTATATCGTTGGTTTTGTTGCACTCTATTCCCAGCTATTAGTCCTTCGTTTCCCCCCATTATCAATATAACTTACTTGTCAAGGTGACACATAAAGAACTTCAAAGAAGCATAATGTGCGTCAGGTAAATCATTGATGACTGTATGAAGTCCGAGTATCCGCATTTGATCGTCTTCAATCTCTATATTTCAAGGTCGGATTTGTTATCTGTCCAAATACTTCTTCCCCTCTTTGTATGGCGGACTTACTGGCTGCATTCAAAAAGTGCTTGTACATAGAAGTCGGGAATAATGGATCTGGTAATTCTCGAAACCACAATTTAATCAAGCCCGTGATGTTATTAATATCAGAGATGTTCTCTTCGGCATGCAGGTTCACATTTCGACAATCTGCTCGTAAAGTTTCAGTTAAAAAGGAGCAACTTGCTGTAGCTTGCTGAGACTTACCACGATCAAAGGCTGACTTGAGCTTTTGTACTTGGGTGTTGGTCCCTGAAATACGATAAATGCCAGCTGTGTTCAATCCATAAGTTTCCACAGCCTCTGTACACTTTTTCAGGAACAGAGGCACCTCTGACCGGTCACGTTCCATCAAATCTGTCAAGCTGATGCCAAACACTGGATAGGGATTAAGAACGTGAAGTGCTGTGGGAGACTAATCATTTGTTAAAGAAAGATCCAACTAAATATACGCCTTCTCTCCTTCGCTTACCATGCTGTATTCTTTATACGGAATTTCATTCTTCTGCACTCTTCCCACCCGGTCGCTGTATGATCGGATGAACTCGTTTGTATCCGCCTCCATATTGATTTTCTCCGTTAAGGATCGAATACCAAGACCTTTTTTGCGCAAATAATATGAGAAACGAACCGCAGCTGACCCTATGCCTATTCATTACCATCATCATTATCCAAAGCAATACCATCTGCCATCACCGCTTGCTCAAAAATATATGCGTAACGAGCGAGCTGATACCTTAGTGCAACGCAACACTCATCGCCTACAGCTTTCAAACCCTACAGAACCCGTGTTCAGTAAGATCATTTCTCCCAAGATGCTTACAATAAACCAGCAGGAACAATACGCCCCCAAACCTTCCCCCTTACTCACCGTTAAAATATTAGGTAAATGATTCTGGAAGTATTGCTGACGTGATGTATTTGTTGTTTGTAGCTGTGCACGATAATTCTGATCCGCCATGGTTGCCTTTGCCCGAGCTTCTTCTTCCGCTTTCTCTAGCTGCAATGCATTATGTCAGGGACACGTGCCATTTTTTGTGTTGGTGAGACAGGTTCCTGTACAAACCTGTGCCTGCGTCTTATTGTTTTTAAAGAATCCTTTCTTAGGTATGTGTACAGTTTCACCATTTTTCTGTAAAATAGCTCGCTCCCATTCTTCGCTGAACATCTCATATTTTTGCTTACACTAAAAAAGTTTATCTTTTAGTATCAAGCTCTATAAGTATACATCTTTCTCTAACCTTTCCCAGGGAAATTTCGGCATCATTTAATGCTTTCTCATGCTTCAGACCCATTTCTTTTGCCTGGAACCCAGGTTATAGAAACCGAACAAAATAGGCCCACCTGTCAGTACTTTTGCCTTATAGTGCGTTTGCCATTGATAGTTTTATTACCTGTTTTCTACCCTTTTCGGTATCTTTGTACAGAAGCTGCAGATCGTCCGCCACCTCTGTGATATCCCCAGCAAACTTTATACGCTGTTCTCCAATTGTCTCATGAACCTTGAGTATCGATGTCCACGCGTCTCCATAAGTCCTAAACGATGAATGAAAGTTTTATCAATTTGATCATTGGCCTATGATGTCTTTGGTTTCCAGTTCCCAATGCAACTGTTCCTTTTTCCTTTACCCTGATCTTGGATGTGCCTTATCAAACGTTTCTGCCATAGACTGCGATAGTTTTGCCATTTGCTTTCCATATTCTTCTTCAATAGCAGCTCGTTTCTTCAAGAAGGTCACGGCATCCTGTTCTCCCCAATTGTGCAAGTCAGAGAAGCTTAGAAAAAAAGACATGATTTTGAAGTCTGTCGATTACCTTGGCAGCTTGCATATCTTGTTTCACTTTATCCAATAAACACTGAAACCCGCCCTGTTTTTTTTTTCGGAATCCTCTTTAGTCTGTTTTCTCATATGTCGATCCCCATGTCGTAGGGTTCATCATGGTTCACTTTACATCCAGATCCGAGAGTAGTGCGATCACGTTCGTTTCCCGCGATTCTGGCTTTATGTAGTCGCTTCCAGCAGTGTCTAATGTTTTGCTGTCGTTTTCGTAGCCTCCATCAGTCGACATGCTTTGTTCATTTCTTGTCATCATCTTTTCCGAAACGAATCATATAACAGAGAAGATAAAAGAAGGAAAAAGAGAAAGGGAAAGTGGAGAGAGAGAGAGAGAAAGAGGAAAGGAAGCCGACACTAAGAACTAAAAACGGACATGCTGATATTTTTTTCAATTTTTCCAACCATATTTGGGCAGAGACAAATAATGCTTTCACTGCTACGTTTTAAATCATGCCTTATCTCTCTTCCTTTCTATGTTATTATTCATAATAATGGTTGGCTTCTATGTACGATTGTAAACCACCCACATCAATACGACCGGAGATTGAGTAAGTAGCAATAGGAAATCGTGGATAGAGATAGGCCAGGAATTTGCCTGTAGCATCAAACGTTTCCTTCGACGCATGGCGGGCTTTGCACGCGTTTACAAACTCATAGAGGAAAGGTAATGCGTCGTGGTGGAACAAGTAAAAGCATGGGCACGCCAACCGCGATTCAGTCTCAGATGGCTCAGGTTTCTCCAGGAAACTCGTAACGATCCCCTTGCTGTCGATCTCGAGAATACCGACCTTGTGCACAACCTTATCCGGTACTTTGTACGTCGTGACCAAGCAAGTGTCGTGGACTTGCTGAAGGAACTCGCCCAGGTCAAAATCTTTCAAGAACAAGGTATCGCCGCCCACCACAAGGACGTCATTATCTCTCAGTTTGAAATGGTCAATCCCAAAGGCAATATCAGGTACTGCACCAAGCCGTGTCTCATTTGTTTTTGTTCCGTCGCTCACAATATTCTCGACCGGGAACACATGACGACGTGCCCATTCCAGAAATGCACCATAGCAAGCATCATTAGTAACCAAGTAGATGTCCTTCTTTCCAATGCCATGTGTTTCAAACGTCTCAAGCCAATGGGTAATGAGGGCGTCGCGGTTGCCTAGAGGCAGAAGGGCTTTCGGAATGCCGAGCAGATGGTTATGTTCAGGTGATGCCGCTAAATCACGTTGAAGACGAGTGCCATACCCTGCACCTAGAATAAGCACTGAAAGAGGGGGAGTTTGCGTTTAGTCCAGTTGTATATCATTTTCTGCCTGAAGAGAAAAAAAAAGAACCTTTTATAGCCATTTAATGATCTGAAAAGAAACCAGGGCCATTGCAATTTTGTAGCACTTCAGTTAATGCGCGGGGAAACAAAAACGGGTCTCCAAAGGGAAGATAGCTCTCGCCAATTGGCATGAAAATAGTGTCAGGCTTAAGACTTTAAAGCGAAAAAATAACGATTTGATGCATGAGGATAGACCGCTTTAAAGTGAAAAGACCATCTATTCTATCCCAACTCGACTTGTTAAAAACAGAATCCCATATTTTGTGTGCGAACCCTTTTCTTTGGCTTTCCCGATACAACTTTGCAAGAGTAACTGACCTTTTGATACAGAGTCAAAAGAGGTCGGTCCTTGTTACTGATTTCTATGGGCAATAGTTCGTGTTTTTGCAATTTGTTAACCGCTAAAGTTGCATTTGGAATATCCATCTATGTGACAAGCTTACCAGGGACATTGGACCTTTCCTTGATTGAGAGTCCATCTTAACAAAGGCGGTGTATACTATCAAGCTAGGTTGCGCCCTTAGCTTTGCTTTTTTTTTTACCCGTGTTAGCGGGAATGATGTCAAAAATAGGCTATCCTAGGAGATTTATCATCGTAGATCGTAAGAGAGAGTCAATGCAGTTGCCTCCAAGCTTAAGTTATTTGAATGAATGCCGCGTTTGTGTTAAGGGTATTATTCTTGGACTTATTTCCTGGTTATTGATGAATGTATCATAGAAGGATGCTGCCTAGGAAAAGATGACAGGTAATCCAATTCAACCAGGAAACCAATAACGAAAAGCCCGACTTCTATTTCCGAAAATCTTGTACGCTAGACCAAATGGGGAATTTGGGACCCAATTTAGTCATTTAAAAATCTTCCGGGGAAGTTGAACCACACATCGCTTTTTCCCTCCCCACACTTTCCCGTTCCCTCTTCTTTTGAAACGCCGCGCTGACCTCTTTTATAAAGCAAACCGTTTCCCTTTCAAACTTTCTTGTCAATCCTCTCTCCTTCTCTCGTTCTTTTCTTCTCTCTACCTTATTTATACAACAAAATAGTCATGTTGAATGATAATATCTCCGTTGTTTTGAACAAACCTGATGAAATTGCTTTGGTAAAGTCCTATATCCATGGAAAAAGAAAAACAGTGGGGATGATGGGTAAGAAGGAAAGCTAATATCTTTTCGTTGTATCCTTTTCAATCTTATCAGGAGCAAAGAGATGTGCCCAAACTTGGACCAGGAGGTAAGGGAAAATGCGTTAAATCGCCATGTGGAGGAAAGCTTTGTGTCTAAATGACGCGTGTTATATTAGATGTGTTGGTGAATGTCAAGGTGACTGGTATCTGCGGGTCGGATGTACACTACTGGGTCCATGGTGCCATTGGCTCTTTCAAGGTGGAAAAGCCTATGGTACTTGGTCATGAATCGGCCGGTGTCATTGCCGCTGTAGGTGAAGGTGTCAAAAACCTCAAGGTGGGAGACCGGGTTGCCCTCGAGCCTGGTGTGCCATGCCGAATGTGTGACCAATGCAAAAGTGGTCGATACAATTTGTGCCCAGAGATGGTCTTGTAAGTTGCATGATTCCTTTGCTGTTAATTCATCCGCTCACTTCTCTATCTCAATCATCAGTGCAGCCACCCCACCTTACGATGGAACGCTCTGTCGCTACTATCGCCACCCTGCTGATTTTTGCTTCAAGTAAGTTGAGTTTTTCTGTCTTGCTGTTCATTGCTTCCGGTAAAAGAGGGTAAAGCGAGATGCTGATCGATTTATGCAGGTTACCGGACCATGTTTCTTTAGAGGAAGGTGCATTAATAGAACCACTCTCGGTCGGTATCCATGCTTGCCGTCGGGCCAATGTTCGCTCGGGAGACCGAGTATTTATCTTTGGTGCCGGTCCTGTTGGCTTGCTCTGTGCGGCTGCTGCAAAGGCTGCAGGCGCTGCTCATGTTGTTATTGCCGATCTTGTTCCTGCCCGGTTAGAATTCGCAAAGACTTACTGCACAGACAACCAGATCTTACTTTCCCGGTCCGCACCGGGTGAACCGAACATGGAATATGCTCGTCGGACAGCAGCAGAAATTCTGAAGACCGAAGAAGCAGCGGATGTTGTCATGGACTGTACTGGCGCAGAGACATGTGTCCAGATGTCCGTTTTGGTATGACAGATATATGAAAAGCCCCCTAGCTTTTCTCTTTGTTCGTGTCTTGCGCTAACCTATATTTCTGCTTTTTTGACTTAGTTGGCACGCAACGGTGGTAGTGTCGTATTGGTTGGTATGGGTGCGTCAGTCCAGTCGATCCCGATCTCAGAGGTATCGGCAAGAGAGGTGGACGTGAAGGGCATCTTCCGATATTGCAACACATATCCTATGGCGGTCAAGGCGCTGGCCTCGGGATCCATCAATGTCAAGCCGCTGATCACACATACTTATTCCTTTAATGAAGCTGTCGAAGCATTCAAACATGTCAAAGAAAATCGCGATGGCGCCATCAAGGTTCAAATCCTTGGCCCAGAATAAATCCGATGTATATATGTAACGAAATATTTTCCTGCGTAAACTCGATGTTAGGGTTAGAAAAGAAAAAGTAATTATATATCAGCATGTGACGAAAAGAGTGGTTACAGAAAGGAATCAAGGGAAAACAGGCAAAGAGAGAGTGTTGGCAGTTTTTACGTTGATGTAATTGCGTCCTGTAAACAATGGATCAATAGTATAAGTTACCTAGAGCTTATATCGATGAAAATGCTAGTCACTACAGTATGTTTATACTTGGCTAGTGTAGGTACTAGCTGTTACAGAAAAATCATGCTTGTTACGGAGAGGGAACAGTTTGATCTGGACAGAAAAGGAATGGATCATCCACTCGAAAAGGGCCATGCTCTTGTACTACCTAATGCCGTAGCTGTCATATGGTCAGCACTTAAAACTGAAAGAGCTCTCTGTCTCTTTCGATTATCCTAACTTGTCGCATGTGATGTCAAAGGGGCCCAATGAAAAAAGTAATGGTTCCCATACAATTCTTTCTTTCTATTTATTTACTATTCTTTTTTTTTCTCGCGAATTCCATTCTAACCCTTATCCTCTTCTTTTCTATTCTTGCTTTCTTTCTTTCTTTCCTCAATACTTATGTCGGCATACCATCCGAGTAAGAATAGTTGTCTCTGTTATCATGTTAAGCCTGTGCCTTGCTAACCAACGTTGATATCTCGGTAACATAGTGCATCATCTCTATTCCCCATATTCTTATGGGTATGGATACAGTCCTTACCATTTCGGCCATGGTTATCCTCCTCAGTATTTCTATGGCGGAAGTTATTATCCCTATAGTCCGATCCAACCATACCACTATCGTCCACCAGGCCTGTTTCGCGGTCTGTTCAATCGGTTACGCTATGGATCTTTTTACGGAACACTCGAACCAACCATGTATACAGGTGCACCAAACTATGTCAGCTCTGTCAAAGATCTTTGGACAAACAGCGACTATGTACTATAGTCATTCCCACGTTTTATTTTCTTTTTCCAATCACCTTCTCTTCTTTTGTAAATAGAAACTTTTTTTTAAAGTACCGTGTCACGTTGATAGACGCAGACAGCATAGTTTCAAACTCCCCCCTGAAACGTGCATTAACCAGGTCTGTTGATTAAAAAAAATATTTGCATTCCACGTTTTTCTGCGTTTCTGCTATTTGTCAAAAGAGGATCGTCAACGCCATCCCGTCTATATTTTATTATTCAATCTCTTGGAATTTGTAACGAATGTGCGAGGGTATATATATATGTGTGCGCGTATGCAAATGGAATCATCATAGAATTATTACTTTTGCTTGTTTCTTTTTTTATATTGCAACGAGAAGATACAGCAGAATAGATACGACCCCGATCATACCACCAAGTAATACTTGGAATACGGGAACCTAAAGTTGAGTATCTGTTCTGTCAACTTGTCTCTTTTCTTACTTTGATCTCCATTACCTGCAAAAGATCTGACCATCGGATATTCCGATACTGTTCCTGTTCAAGTTTACGTGCTCGCTTTTCTAACATGAGGCATCTCTTTTCGAACTCCAAACACCGTGCTTTTTCGGCAGTTAGTTCCTTTCGTAGCCGTAGCTTGTCTTCTTCCAGTGATAGCTTTAATTCCTCTAGCCGTCTATGGGATTCATCGACTTGACTTTGTATACTGCGCTGGACTCGATGAAGCTCTTGTTGTGCAGACATAATAGCTTGATCTTGATGTCGACATTTCTCTGCATAGGCAATGATTTGCTTCTGAGCATCGCGCACTTGTTCTTGTAGCAAAGCATTGAGCGAATCCTTATATTAAAAGAAAATCAGGAACCCCCATGTTATTTTAATTAATCAAAACTACGGTGGCACCTACCGCCTTTTTCAGTCGATCCTCATTTACCGTCTTGTCCACATCCAAAATAGTTTCCTTCATTGTCCTCAGTTCATTTTCCACCTCCTGTGATCTTCGTAATTCGCTCTAATAGGATATGAAGGAAAGTTAGGGATGTGGAGGTTTAAATCCAAGGGTGGTAAAAGTATGAGCTGCACGTGGACCACCCTTATAGCCTGGCAAGAATCCTTACTTGTAGTTTCGCCAGCAAGAGCTCTAAACTTTTGGATCGTTTTCCTGTGGTTATTGAACCTGACAAGTCTGAACTTGAAACGGTTGATACTGATAAAGCAGAGGATTTACGTTGGAGCTGAAATGGATTAGTGTCGCGGCTATAACACAGGTTCCAACACATGACTAGATTACCTGGGCCTCCATATGGCCATTCGAAATGCTCATCTCCTTCAAAATAGCACTATCCACCTGGGATAGCGGCAGTGCAAAGATATGCACTTCGCATGATACTTTATGGTAGAGAACTAGATGGATCATTTGGCATTAGCGCTTGTCATTCGATAAAGAATCGAGCGCTTTATATTAATCACCTGATCCATCATCATTGGTAATATCGATACCAAATTCCAATTCATCATTAGATTTTAATTCCATGGGTAAGCTCTCTTCACATTCTGCGGACAACCTGCGCCCGTTGAGAAAGGTACCATTACTGGATTTGACGTCCTTTATGTATACCTAAAGGAGTCGATTGAATATGCAGCCTGTTATGCAATTGTAAATGCTGTTCCATACTTTTCCTTTGTCGTTCCATATCTCTGCATGCGTCCTAGATAATACTTTGGAGTCGAAGTAACCATTGAATGGTCCAGGTGCTGTTTTGGACGATGTATGTCGACCGATTTTAAGGTGTGCCTTGTCTCTTAATTCGAGTGTTTTTGTCTGGAAAGTGCTGTTTCGGGCTTGTAAGACTAGAGTGCTGGTAGTCGAGGTCATGCGTGGCGAATGTTTGGGTTGGATGATGTTCACTGTGCCATCCAGTAATCAGTGGTTGAAGCGGAGAAGAAAACTACTATGCATCTCAAAACCTTTTTGTTTCCCTAGTTTACTAAGCTCTTCTGTGGCTTGTATTGGCAATAAAGACTCGGTCATGCGTATGTTTGACTAAGTAGAACTAGAACTTCAGGAGGAAAGGAAATAACCGCAAAAAGAGAAAAGAAAGGCAAAGACGTTCAATCTCCAAAAGGCGAATGCCATGCTTAAAAAGGGAACCGTCACATGAGACTTGAGATTTCATGTATTGCTCCAATTGGATCCCCGTTTCGGATCTTTTGGGAATCCCTTAAGAAAAAGAAAAAAGAAAATGGCCTACATGAAAGTGCATCCCATACCTACTAAAATACATATGTACACTTCTGGTGAGTTTCATACTGAGATCAAGTAGGCTCATATCAAATATCGCTGAGTAAGATGTCGTGGAACAGTGATCAACAATGCCATTGATATACATAAACTAACCGTTTGTTACTGTGCATGCGCCGAAGGGTTGTGCAGTCTTGACTATCCGATAGGAAGGCGTCGGATGGGGTCATAGTACATTATTACCAAAAGAAGCCGACAGAGAGAATCTCGAGCTAATGCAATGCAAAGTAAATAAGCCTAGATATGACTATAATGTCATGAAAGAGGTAAGTGGAAAATGTAGCTTTACTTCTTGCACTCCTTAAGGCAAGATCAGACCCGTTAAACTGAAAATTGACTGCTCTGCTGCAATAGAAACAGATGACATATCTATGTTTGCAGAACCCAAAGACGACTCAAACAATATGTGGAGTGTCCCGAAAAATTACTTGAGAATGGTAAGAAAAAAGATTGCAACCGTGTTTAGACTGAGGAAATACGGATAATAGATTAATTGCGTCAAACAAGGCTTCCGTGATAAAGTGGGCTATAGGATGAAGTATAATAGTGCTGAAAGCCTGTCTACATAACAGGGCAAGTGCCGCAGAATTTAAATATGAACAAGACAGCTCCAACCTCTGCCCAAGCGAATAGAACCACATGATTAGCAAAGAGGCGTATCTGAACACTTTAAGGAAGTCTTTACTCTCGGAACACCGTTCACACTGTAAGATATATCCCATTTCACTTTAACCTTAACTTCTATGAGCACACATCAAGTCTCCGTGTTTGACTATAGCCTACACTTGATGTTCAGTTTGCTTGATCCCTTCCGATCATACACTCGAACTCATTTATATCATCTTCTATTTTCTTTCAAAGCTATCTAGAGTTGACGGGTATGCAAGTGTATCTAAGAGTCTATGTTTTCTTTTCGAGATTACAAAGGTTTCTATTTGCTAGAACGGTTCGAATGCCAGAAAACGTTCTTACAAATACTTGCCGCCACGCATATTACAAACGCATTCTTTATGGGTTGTACTATTCAGCAAACCTTTTGACTGAATTTCAAAATGATCAAGTATGCCTAAGCCCGTCGGCATGGCTGGTTCAATAAAACAGTCCGAAATGGCGACCCCCCCCCACCCACTGAATTTTCCCTAAAATGAATAGATACATACAAGTAGCAAACGTTGTGTGGATTTACGTACTGTAAGAGACAATGAATATCTTATCCCATATAACCTTCAAGTTGGCCGTTGAAGGTATTTCGAAAATATCGACGCACATTGTGTAAGCGATGACGAATTTTACGTAAGGATTCTTTATTGTACGACATGGTCCATAAAGGGAAGCGGGGGTTTGCTCTATATAACAGCTTCGGCAATCGCAGGAATTTTTTGATTAACCCATCTTTCTTTGATTTCTTGTTTATCTATCTCATGGCTACACCTTTACAAGCATCTAACAATAAAGTACCGGCAGGTACCGCCTTGGGCAAGACAGACGCCTTACTGTTCACGCCGAAGACAATCAAGTCCATCACCTTCCATAATCGCGTGGTCGTCTCTCCCATGTGCATGTACAGCGCGGAGAATGGCTTTCCTAACGATTTTCACTTGGCGCATTACACTTCTTTCGCTTTTAAAGGAGCAGGTCTGGTTTTCTTCGAGGCAACCGCTGTAGAGCCGAGGGGTCGTATCTCACCGCACGATCTGGGTATTTGGTCCGATGCCCATATCGACGCGTTTCGTCGAGTCGCTGACAGCATCAAGGCCCAAGGCTCCGTTCCCGGCATCCAAATCGCTCATGCAGGACGCAAAGCATCCACCTCATCTCCCTTTTCCGAGCAGAGTTATCGATTGCTGTCTTCGGTGGAAGGCGGTTGGTCGGAGGACGTGTGGGGCCCATCCGATCTGGCTTTTGACGAAGCCCATGCTAATCCCCATGCTATGACCATTCCAGAGATCAAAGGACTTGTTCAGAAATTTGCAGATGCAGCTGTGCGTGCTGACAAGGCTGGTATCGAAGTATTAGAAATCCACGGCGCCCATGGGTAAGATACGAAAACAGGAAAGAAAGAAAAAAAATACCATGACAACTCATACGATGCGTAATTCTTGTCTTTGTTTTTAGTTACCTGATTCATAGTTTTTTATCTGGAAACTCGAACAAGAGAACTGATGAATATGGCGGCTCTCTTGAAAATCGGCTTCGGTTTGCTCTCGAAATCGCTAAGGCCGTACGTGCTGTCTGGCCTTCGCATAAACCCCTCTTCTTCCGAGTTTCAGCCACGGACTATCGCAATTACGAGCCGTTAGGAGGAGATCCAGATGGCTGGGATGTGAATCAAACCATTATCTTGGCCAAAGAATTGAAGCAAATCGGTGTCGATCTGATTGACTGTTCAAGCGGTGGTAATTTGCCTAATGTCAAGTATCCCGTGAAGCCTCTTTACCAGGTACCTTTTGCTGCTGCCGTCAAACGTGAGGCTGGCATTGAGACCGGGGCCGTCGGCATCATTACCGAACCAAAAGACGCAGAACTTATTTTGAAAGATTCTCAAGCAGATCTGATATTTATTGCCCGAGAATTCTTGCGCGATAGCTCTTGGGTTCTCTTAGCTGGTCAGGAACTTGGCGTAGACATCAAATGGCCGAACCAGTATAACAGGGCCAAGCGTGTCCTCCGATCTGATCCAGGACAAAAGGAAGCTAAAGTTACTACAATTCCTTGAAGCAGTAGTGTAGAAACCTAGCAACAGTTTGTATAAAGGGACATAGATAAAAAGGGAAAAGGGCATGAAACGGCAGAATAAAAGGTAAATTCAATTATTTTCATAACAATAAGCCTATGGATATGCGAACAAAGTGCAAGTGGATCAGTACGATAATGGGTTATCCAGCTTGGATGTGCAGCTCTGTTCCTTCTCAGAGCATCGTCCAAGCCATAGTTTTATTTGAATGTTTTTTCATGTATGTATAATATTTGATGCTAAGTTTAGTCATCGTCATCGTCGTCGTCATCCTCATTGTTATCGCCCAAGTCAATGGCATCTGTATCGCCAAACTCTGGTTCGTCTTCTTCTAGGCGCGCCTTCTTTTCTGCCAACTTTGCCAGCAAGTTTTTGGCAATATCGAACACGCCTCCCGTCGAGGCTCCACAAGCGTAACATTTAGGTGATTTCTTGAACTGATTGATGGCACATCGTTCGCAGAAATAATGACCACATTTAGTAACCACCGGACTATCAAACTCCTTTCGACAAAGCAAACATGCAAATGGCAACTCTTCTTCTTCTTCGTCCGACACAGCATACTCGTCCGGGTTGGACTGCCCGAATCGTTTCTTATTCTTCTGTGCTTCCTCCCATTCCTGTTCCAGTTGCCAGCCTGTCTTATAGTCGCCACGGTCGTGCAAAAAGATGCAAGAGTCGCCAAAACCGCAAAAACCGGTTTCTATTGCGAAACATAGTACGTAAGCTCACTTATCCCAGTTTCTTTCGTTTCCCAAATCTTAAGACTTACCTTTATAATCCTTGCAAACATCGGGTTGGTAATCAAAGCGTGCTGTCACACGCAAGTTAGCCGGAGCTCGCTGTGGACCCACTTGCATTTTAGAATTCGCTACGTCTTTCTTTTTGGGTTTGATATCCGCTGCAGACAAGGAGGCTGCCTTGCCGGATTCTACAGCCTTTTTAACTTTTTCCATGGCTTCCTTCTCGAGTTCCCATTCGGTCGCATAGCGAGTGGCATCATCTCTTTGTGTTGATGCTGATCGATCAGCAGCATAGTGAACACCGATCCCATGATCCTCCTCGTCATTTTCTTCCGTATGCCGACTCTTTTTCTTTCTTGTGCTTTGTACAAAAGGTGTTGCTGCCGATTTGCGATCCTTGGTCACAACTTCTGATACAAGATCATCTTCGTCTGCATCGTCATCGTCGCTATCTTTCCGCTCCACTGGCTGTTTTCGCTTGCGTATGGTCTTTTTCGTCGCCCGTTTCTTAAAGAAAGGAACGTTGTCTGTTTCGGATGTGAGGCTAACAATAGGCTCGTTTTCGGTTGTGTCTGCCATGGTGCGTTTAAGTAAGAATAAAGTTTCCAGGAAAAACGATGGCTGCCCTTAAAACCAGCCGAGTGCAAAAGCAAGTCACGGAGGAACGAAGGCAGCGATTGGTAGACGGCCTTGTGTGGTATAGCATTGGGATGAATCACAAAATGGCATGATTCATGTCTATTTGAAATGTCCTTTAAACCCCAATTTATCAATGCACATAAAGAGCTCCAGGCAGATAGTTCTTCATTTTGGACACCTTGAGCTTCAATAGCCTGTTATGTCATTGTACACAGACATGTGTTATGCTCAATTTTTTGTCTTTTTTAAACTCGTTGAAAAAGCCATCATAAGTGCTGGAGACCTTGCTAATTCGTTTATACCTCGTAATGGAGGTTGGGCCTTTTTTTTTTGCAGCGTTTGAGGAAAGTGAGATAAACCCAATGTGAAGGTGCCACATAGCGGGGTTTCGTTACCGAGGCATTTGAGTCATCATTGTCGGGAACTCTATGCTACATTCTAGGAACGTTCCGTTGCTGGATAAATAGGGCTTCTCGCATATCAGCCGAAGAGACACAAAGAACGTCATAATCAGCCTCATGTCAAACAATCCACAGAACGAAGAATACATATTCCCAACAATGCATTCACGGTGTTTCCGTCTTTCGCAAGCGTATGATCAATTTCTCCGAACAGCTGCTGCCTCGACAAACATGGGACGTTTCGAGTATGTAGTGCTCTGCGAAAACGCAAGCTTGTTCTCGCACCCTATTTGCAATTGGGACAACGGACGAATACAGCCTCAGATATGTTCTGCGCATGGGTCATCATGTTCCGAGGAAGAAAATCCGACCTATGAGGTTTTAAAGGTGGAGGATCTGAAGGATCGAGGAAAGTTATACTATGAGGCGTACAAAGGCTTTGTTCAGAAATTCTCAAAATCGCAATCACTGAATGAGGATGAACAACGTGTTTTGAATAACTACGGACTGGAGCATCTATCCAAGATGTACAACAAGGAAAAAGACCAATTTGAAATACAAGGCAAAGATGCAGCCAAGATGAATGATGTACTACGACGATCAGTCCCATTCATGGGAGACATATTTTTTAAAGACATATCTGATCAATAAATTAAACGTGTTGAGCTTGTGTGCTGAGAGTAACACATATCATGAGATTTAAGCTTGGCGGATCCTATGAGTCAAAAAGTTGGAAGACCATGGTCGGGCTTAGGCCAAGGTTACACCACGAAAAGGTATATATACATATGCGTGCTATTATACAAGCGAACGTGTCTCTTATTAACAAAAAGCATACAAATCAACCATGAGTAGTTCTGAAAAAAATGAAGATGATTTCGTCTATTCCGAGATTCATCCCCGGTGCGGTTACCTTGCTCAAGCCTTCATGCAGATGACCGTAAAGTTTACCAAATCACATCAATTGGAGAAAGCAGAGTTCTTAACCCTCGCCAGCAGCGTAGGAGTGTTTGCAATGGGGTGCAATCCAGAGACAGGAAGAATTGAGAAAAATCCAAACGAACCGCCTCACTGGGACGAGGTAGAACGGCCTACGGAAGAGAGTCTGAAACCGAGAGGGCAGCAATTCCATCGGTATTATCAACACTTTGCGGATCATTACGCAGACACACAGTCACTAGATCAAGACGAACGACAAAGACTCAAGGAGCGTGGTCTGAAATTCATGGCGTGGGCCTACGACAAAGAAAAGGATCGATTTGAAGTGCAAGGTGAAGCTGGCAAAGAGCTCAACCAGCTAATGAAGATACGGGCGGAGTTACTCGCTGATGACTACCTGGACACATGTGAAGCTCATAACAACCAACAATAATCATAGTAATCATAGTAACGACAATAATAATAAAGCAAGTAAAAGATTTGTAGATACCCGATTTATATGTTTTGGCTATTAAGCTGCTTTGTTTTGCCATGCTTTAAATCGATCGACGGGTTACACAAGAAGGTGTGTGGGTAAACCTTCGGGTATAGGACATAGATCGTAGGAGTTTAGTACGGAAGAAGAGAATATACACTCTTCTGCAATTCATTGATTGTCTTTAGTCTTGCATTTCTTCTGCCATTTGGAGATTATTATGAGAGAAGAAGTGCGTAGTCTTTTTTTGTCCCGGATAAACCGGATGATCCGGTATCTTGGGAGAAAGAGAGAAAGAGAGGGAAACGATGTCTCTCTCTGTGTGCGTATTGTACATATAAATCCTATTTCAAGCGATGTCATTGGCATACATTAAAAAGGCGGGGCAAGGGCGCTGTCATCCAGATTAATTGCGATTGGATCATGGCTTTAGGTTGACATGTGAATCCATTTTTTCACATGAATTCTAAACTTCTCCACTTTTTAATTTCAAAGGGCGAATCCACTGACTAAGCTGGATCGTATATAAACTGATAAAAGCAAGCCATTGAACTTATAACAACCCCACCTTTTTCTTCCTTCACTTTCTTACTTAGTATGGCTTCCCGTCTTCAACAAGTCTCTGCCCATCTTGCTCCCTCAGATACCCTTGCCAACAAGGTCGGTGTCAAGTCGCCCGAAGACGTTGTCATCGTGAGTGCATTGCGTTCCGCCATCACTCGCGCACGTAAGGGTGGCTTCAAGGACTCTCTTCCAGAAGGTAAATAGGCATTCTCTCTTTCTTACTGCTGTTCTATGTAGCTAACCTAACCTCGCTTACGTAGAAATTCTTTCTGCTGTCTTCAAGGGTATTCTTGACCAAACCAAGATTGATCCTGCTCTGGTCAATGACATTGCTGTTGGCAATGTCTTGCCTCCCGGTGGAGGTGCCACCAACGCCAGAATGGCTGCTCTCCATGCTGGTTTCCCTGACACTACGTCTGTCAACACCGTCAACCGTCAGTGCTCTTCCGGTCTTCAGGCTGTTGTCCAGATCGCCACCGCCATCCAGGCTGGTTTGATTGAAGTTGGTATTGGTGCTGGTGTGGAATCCATGACCAAGAACTACGGTGCTGCCTCCCTTTCCCCTACCTCTGATAAGATCATGGAAGCTTGCCCCGCTGCTGCTGACTGTACCTTGCCCATGGGGTATGTAAATTGCATTAAAGTTTTTTTTTTTGGCACACAGTACTTATATCTTTTTTTTACTTGTTTAGTATCACCTCTGAGAATGTTGCTGCTGAATTTGGCGTTACGCGTGCCAAGCAGGATGCCTTTGCTGCTGCCTCGCATGCTAAGGCTGTTGAGGCCCAGAAGAACGGATGGTTCAAGGATGAAATTGTCCCCATCCAGGCTATTGTGGAGGACAAGGATGGTAACGAACAAACCGTCTTGGTTGACAGAGATGATGGTGTCCGTCCTGGTACCACCGCTGAGAAGTTGGGCAAGCTCAAGCCTGCTTTCTCGGAATCCGGGTCCACCACCGCTGGTAACGCCTCCCAAGTCTCGGATGGTGCTGCCGCTGTCTTGTTGATGAAGCGCAAGACTGCACAGAAGTTGGGTCTTCCTATCATTGGCAAATACATCACCTCTGCCGTTGTTGGTGTAAGTATCTTAGGTCTTGGATGGATATATATGGGAAAGAAAAGAAAGAATTGTCATGACTTATAACTCTATGTTTTCGGTCATATTTTAGGTTCCTCCTCGTATTATGGGTATTGGTCCTGCTTTTGCCATCCCTGTTGCTGTTGAAAGAGCTGGTCTCAAATTGGAGGATGTCGACATCTATGAAATCAACGAAGCCTTCGCTTCCCAGTCTGTCTACTCTGTTGAGAAGCTTGGCATTCCTTTCGAGAAGGTCAACCCCAAGGGCGGTGCGATTGCTTTCGGTCACCCTCTTGGTGCCACTGGTGCCCGTCAGATCGCTACTCTTTTGCCCGAATTGAAGCGTCAGGGTAAGAAGATCGGTGTCACCTCCATGTGTATCGGCACTGGTATGGGTATGGCCGCTGTCTTCGAAAGCGAGTAAACGAACCCCACATCATCCTTTTTATTTCCGCTGATACTCTTGACCCATCCATTTTTAAGATTGTGTTCGATTTTGTATTTAATTGAATATTATTTTGTCCCTCTTTTTCAATGAAAAGAAAAAGAAAAATCACTGTACATGAAATAAAAGAAAACAGAAGATATCCAGATGATTCCTTATAATTCTTGTTCTTTTTCATATGCCAAATGAATAGAATGTCTGGGGAGGGTATGAAACGCTGATTACGTGATGACTCTTGCTACCTTTTTTGCACGGTCTTCTCCGACAATTTTTCGACGAATATCTTTCTTGGCTCTCCTGTCATTGGTTGGTTTGGCCAGCAAAGAGGCATTCGCTACAGACGAAGATGTGTCCTCCGCATCCCACACCGTCACTGGACTAAGCAAATCATCCTTCATGTCTGAAAGTAACGAACTCGCGAACGGACAATGCTCAAGTGATATAAGCTCCCCGTCAATGACACGAGATCCAAGCACCTTGACATCAATTTGCAGATAACGTTGCGACTTAGACGCAAATATCGTACTACCACACGGACGATGACTACTGTCTGTTTGATTATGCGAAAACTTTGTCGAGCCAAAAGGCGAAATGAGAGAAAAGATGGCTTCATCGTCATGTTGCTTGGGCATATCGAACAATAAAGGATCCTTGGCACTGCCATTCGCATGAATGGGAGCGACCTGAGAAAATCCATTCGAGTACAGGTAGACACGGGGAGAAGAGGTTTTGGACGACGAGAGAATACGTTTGGCAGGTTGAGCGCGGCCAGGCCAATGAACAAGACCTTTCTCACTATTATCCTCTTCCTTCTTCTTCTTTTTGTCATCCTCCTTGACGTCGGTGGCCGATGACTCATGGTCCAATTTGTCTTCAATCCACATCTGCAAATCACGAGGTCGCACAGATTCCATAATAATGAGTTCGGTGGATAGGGATCCTGTTTCTGCTGTACTGGGTGAGCCGTCCAACGTGGCATGTTTTCCACCAGTCGGATGTCCAACATCGAGCACACTAGCAATAATTTTACCTATTTTAGTCAATCATTCTTTTCAAAGTCTCAATCTATTACCTAGATGACCCTAACAAGGGAATCTGTCTTGGTGCTCCACCTACAGTCAATCGACTCACGGTATGGGATGGCAATGTAAACAAGGCAAAAGAGAACAGGATAATCTATCACGAAAACGTTGAGCGAAAAGCCTTTTCTTGCTCCATTTTGATTCGTTTTTACCATAAACACCATGCCAGTTGTTTTTGTGGAAATGTTTCTAGCATTAGCTAACGCTGCTATACTTGAGGGAGTGTTCATTGTCGCGGCTGATAATCGGTCCCGAAGCTCTTGATTTTCTTTTGACAGGGTGCTGACCTTGGCTTCAAGCTGAACAACCTTTGTCCGTAAATCCGCGTTCTCTGCTGTCAAATTTTTATTCTGTTCCTCTAGAGCGTTTAGATGTTCTCGTTTGCGTTTCCGTGACAATAAAGCTGCTGCTCGGTTCTTTATAAGTCGTTCCTGACGTTTGGCAAGAGCTGCTGCTTTCTGTTCTTCTGCAGTCATTGGCTCATTTTTGACCTCGACTGATTTTGTGGATGCAATGTGAGTTGGAGAAGGGTTATATTGTTGCTGCGGTAGTTGTTCTGATGGTTGTTGTTCTTGTTGTTGTCGGATGATAGGTTCGATTTTAACTGTTGCTGGTAGCAAGCTGGGCAAGGAGGTGGTGGGTGGTGCGGGTGCAATAGCAGGTGTAGCTGAAAGTACAGGTGATTCTCGTTTCTTTCTTCCTCTTTTCTTCTTTGGTTGCTCTTCAGACAAGGTTTCGGGTGGTGAATAGGATGATAAATGGTAAGGTAAAGACTGAGCAGGTAGGAACAAAGGGAACGTAGTTAACAGGTCCGGCTGCAAACACGTATTATCACTAGTCCAGTGCATCGGATTGAAGGAGCTGTTTTGTATATCGAATAAGAAGTCCTGTGGGTTCTGTTCTATAGGGTTTTCTTTAGGACTTCCGTCCAGCGAAGAAGAGGAGGAGTTGTATGGGGATGACAGTGGCAAGTCGCTCGAGGAAGAGGGTGAATCGGCTGACAAGCAATCTGGGTTGAGGTAGGATAGGATCATGTCGTCGGGTTCCTGATCGTCTGGATCAGGTTTTATGTATGGTATTGCTTCTGTATCTTTAGTCATGGGCTTAGCAAACAGAAAGAAGAGGAGAAAGGGAAAATTCACGTTTTGCCAGAAAACTCTTTTTCCTTTTTGTATTTCAATATCACGTGTTCGGCAGAATCAAATGCGTTCAATGTTCTGACTGTTCATGAAGTTATACGTATCTTTAAGACAAGAAAACATGAAGTAAATTGTGATCTACTTTATATCCATAGCTGCTTACCTTATCATCGTCAAGTTCACTCGGCTTCCTATGTGTAAATATTTGGCAAAAGCTGGATCGGGAATAGCGCGGTCGAAAAAATTCACTTTTTGCCCGAGAATCCGTAGTGCGGCAACAAAAGAGCGGGGAATCATTTCCCCATAACGTGTATTTTTTCGTTCTATGGAGTTGCCAGACGCACAACAATTCGAAGCCTCAAGACTTGGCACGCAGGAATAGTACGTGCTGAAATCCTTCTTACTCAAACTCCAACCTAATACTCATCAATTACGCATAGTTGGGATTCCGTTTATAATCGTGAAAACGATAACTTCAAAGAGATCGGCGACATTGGCGAAATATGGTACAGCATTCCCTGATCCTATAGCATGCCAGGCGTAACTCATAATGGATCTATAGGTTTGGTGAAGACAGCGTTGAACGCATGGTAGAATGGGTAGTCGACAACGTCAGTGACAAAGAGAAAGCAGTGATTGATCTGGGTTGTGGCAATGGTCATTTACTTCTGGCCTTGGCTGACGAAGGCTATCGAAATTTACTTGGTATTGACTACTCAGCACCCGCTGTTCAGCTGGCCAAATCAGTAGCAGAACAACGTGAATATCCATGGATTGCATATCAGGCTGTTGATTTTCTTAACGACGACACTTGGTGTACAACGCGATATGACATTGTCCTGGACAAAGGTACCTATGATGCCATCTCGCTCAACCCAGACCAACAGAAAGCGAAGGAAGAAGGACGTGCTGGTCCCAGAGAACATTATATTGAAGCTGTACGGAAAATGATCAGCCCTGAAGGACTGTTCCTGATTACCAGCTGCAATTGGACCAAGGAAGAGCTGATTGATAACTTCAAACAGCGTAGGTTTTCCTTTGCTTGAAAAAGTGGCCATCAGATATCTTATGTGCGTTTCTATCTTCACAGATTTCCGCTATCATTCGCACGTTAAATATCCTACATTTTCATTTGGTGGACACACTGGATCCAAGATTTGTACAGTCGCATTCGAGCCATTGTAAAATCATCTGATTCACCCAAGCATTTACAGTCAATAGAACATGGGTAAATATAGAAGACGTAGTTTAGTACAGCACAAAGTTTCCTTGCTATTGTTTATCGCATATAACAGTACAGATAAACTATATTGATTTACAGATGAACAATAACATACAGAAGCAAGTTCTCACAATGACTTCCAAGACGTGAAATTTAGTAATTCCCTAGAGGCGTACAAGAAATACGCTACTCGAAATAATCGACTCGCTGCTCGCCAAGAACGCCGCGTGTTCTCTTTCTATAACCTTCATCATAACTGTACACAAGATGTCGCATAACACTCCTGTTTTCGCTTCATAATAATGCTAATCTCCCCCTGTCACTAGATAGTCGGTGTTCGGCATAGGAAGAGAACGTATGAAGCCTTTCGTTCCTCTCTACAGTTACTTATCCCTATCAAGACTTGCACTAATGTCGGCGACTATAGACTATGGCCAGAAACTCTAAACGGAACGCTCGAAGACCAGTCAACAGCTGAACTTGGATAACATCAAAACCTATCTCTGAAAGGGAACAATCAAAATTTCTACACGTACCATGCTCGCAGAAAGCAACTCCTGTATCCTATCGAGAGAAAACGCACTGCAGAGATTGACTCGTTTTCGGCATGACGAACATAAAAAGGTTAGAGCGATACAACGTGACTCGTCCGAAGCTGCAGAAACCTTGACCTTGGGAAGATACTACCACTACGACCTTTTTCTTTGTAGAACCATTTCCCCAATGACCAACTTCCCAGACTATTACAGCATTCTAGAAGTACCTGAGACCGCCACACAAGATGATATACGTCAAGGTTTGTCTTTTCGGAAACGGTCATGGTTGAACATGAAGGACGTAATGCATTGTAACCTTCTTCATTGCTTGTTTTTTCTTGGCAGCCTACAAAAAGCAAGCGTTACTTCACCATCCCGATCGTCTTCCAGAAAACGCTACAGCTCAAGAACGTGCGGAATCCACTCGAAAATTCCAGGTCATAGCCGATGCATACTATATTCTAGGCGACCGTAGCCGGCGAGAGGCATATGACCAGTCTCGCCGTCGTGAAGGGGTCTCTACCGGGCCAGCCATGCCAAACTCATCAGAAACGCAAGCCCATCATATCTTTAGTAATGTTTTTGAAGAATTACTTCGACCTGAAGGTAAGAAAGGTTTTTTTAATAGGATGGTCTTTTCGTTTTCAGTTGTGTATATCCATGCCATGGCAAAATTGGGAATAAATTAATTACCTTGCCCTTAGTTGAGCATCCTTCGCATATTTGGCGGATATTGGGAGCTGGCGCAGGTCTTGTTCTGGGATTTATCGTTGGTAATGTTGGCGGTGCTGCTGTGGTAAGAAAATAGTTCGGAAAAAGTAAAAGAAAACTTCCTCTACAGAGGCTAATTGCAAACCCATTAAAACAAGGGAGCTTATGCCGGAAAGACACTGGGTCAGATCCGAGATAACAAAGGCGTTTCTGTCTATACCGCTTTCGAACGGTTGGCAGCCAACGAAAGACGGGATATTTTGACAGCATTGTTGACAAGGTTCTTGGCACATGGAGCATCTGGCATGATGAAATAGCCATATCCTATTATTTATTCCTTTATTCCCCGCATTTTCCATCACTATCCACGTTATTGTTATGCTATTTCCTTTGTACGAAATTCATCCAGTTTGAATGACATGGGTAATAGTTCCTCCAATGTAACCAGTTTTATCTGACCATCGGCAGTAAGAAGATATACTGGTAACGTGGGTGGACCAAATTCTGAAATAAATTGTCTATTCAATAAAAAAAAAACCTTAGCTAAATGAACGTTCCCATGGATGCGAATCGTCTATCAATACCTGCATATGCCGCATGGCGTAACAAAGTCGGTTTGATCCGTAGATAGAGCCAACGCCTTGAAGCTCATATGACCTTCGCTCTAGATTGACAGGGTCTGCTTAATCTAACTGGCTCGTTTTTTATAAGAAGGCATTGCTTACCACTGCCTTGACATAAGCTGTTCTTTCGGCACAAATAGCACCACCTTTTTGATAGATACCAGCTTAATTAATACATGGTCATCTTCTTCATACAAACTTTGTATTACCGTATGAACTATTTTCAATGTTGCAGCCTAAGTCACGAATAAGATTAGAGACATTGAACCCCAGAGTCACTTTATTCTTTTACCTTTAAAGAACGTTCCGTCTTCAGTCAGCACTGCTGCACCTACACGGAATTTAGAGTAGGGGGAGTATGAATATTCTCTAGCTAGAGATTAGGTCAGTCAGGGAAGCATGGCGTGAAGCTTTATAAAAAGCCCACCAGCATGAGCCAATGCAATGAGTTTGTCTTGCAATGGTTGAGAGAGTGTACTTTCAGTCATCCGGAAAAGAAAGGGGAAAGCTTTGCTTGTTGGTGTCACCCGCCGTTTAAATAACCGTGTTTCTGCTGACTTGTACCTGCAGTCACCGGAAGGCGACACACCTTAAACAAACAGATCCAAGTTTCGGAAGAGGATCCGTGCCCGCTTTCCAATAATAACTGCCGGAAACTTTATATAACGGTATGGGAAAGTTTGCAGATGGCTATATCATCTAGCTCCTACCCATAAACAATACAACAGTCTACGCAGGTTGCGATAGCAAACAAGCAATGCTAGGAGGCAGTTATTTCTTTGCAATCGACAGTGCGAAGTAATGACGTGCAGACTAAAACTACACTCATGCAGAAATCTGCTCAGTGTCATCGGTATGAAAATGGAATGTAAAGACGAAAAAACGTAGATACACAGGCTTTCGTTGTCTTCTTGGAAAAGGTTAGACGTTTCTCCACCATCGAAACCGTTGATTCAGGGTGCCAACTCGTAACAATTAGATATATCCTTTGTTTTTCCTTTTGGCCGATACGCAATTATGTATGCCAGACCTACTAGGAAACTTATTGCTCATTGTATAATCAACTAGGCGTGTTATTAGCTACTTCACTTTTCTTTTTATTATCAAGGGAACTGTATCACCATAAACAAGAAAAAGAAAAGGAGAATAGAATCCATCCCAGTTAAAAATGAGCACGCAATTTTAACGGTACTAGATTAAAGAAGAATTAGCATCCGTTTATACCGGTCAACGTCACTCTTTCTGTTTTCTTTACCTTGTGGAAGCCAATGTCGTTGGCATATTCACGGAAGCACTGACGGCAGATGTTAAGGTTGTACTTGCGGATCAAACCAGCACGATGAGCACAGACGCGGCTATAAAAAAGAAACAAAGCATCAGTTACCTCTGTCCATGCTGTATTTTTCGGTTTGCCCATGTTGGGATGAGGGACCATCACCAACGAGGTGGCTTATACAATGAAGACCAAGACGTCTGATGGTTCCAGGTTCTTCCAGGTAGAATCGGACAAGAGTATAACTTACCACTGACGAGAGCCTTTGCCGTATTGACGGGGGCGAGAGTTCCAGACGTTAGCGTGAGCCATGATGTGCGATTCTTGCGGGAAAACAAAAAAGAAGGAAGGAACTTATTTTTTTTCAGAGCAACTTTTTTTTGTTTCTTTCGCACTGTGGCTGAGGACCAATCGCGGCCAGCCAATTCCTCTACCGCCAACATCAGATTGAACAAAGTGGAAGGCATAGCTCACAATTATCCCCTATCAAATGGCAAACAGCCCAGTCCATCTGAAGATTTGGCTTAGCAGAGCAAATGAATAACAAGAATATTATCAATTGTGCTTCCATCAATAGACGTTCCCCAGTTCAGTAACAAGATCTTTATATCAAATCAACCACAACTATACAATCTAATGATAATAAGCTCAATCTTGCACATGTAAACAATTCATTAGCTCTCTATCCTTGATAACATTGATAAAGACAATCTAGTTAAGGATTGATACTTACACGGTATTGGCTTATATCCTAAGGCTGACCATCTGCAGTCCGATATGCCATTGTTGTTCGCACATCTGCAGTATCCAATACTGTCTGTAACCTTAGTATCCTAAATCTTAGATTGCAGCGACTGGTTGCTGCTTCTTACATAGAGACCTATGATTGCTATACAAACATTTTTACCACAACTGGACGAAGGTTGTATACATGCAGACCAAGGTCTCGGAGAAGATCATAACGATATGCACAGTCATCGTAACTCAGATATTGCTTGATTAGATGTTTTACTTATGAATCGATCAATCATATTACCAGAAGGCGGACCATCTATTGATCATCTGCACACATTGGTAGCTTCCTTGAGACAGACAGCTATCCTCAAGAAACTGTCCTTGCCTTTTTCATCGATTTTCCAATAATAAGCCTAGCTTAAACTGCTTTTTATGCTTTCTGGTTTCTGTATGCCAGTACGACATGCTAAACAGAATAGCTTAGAATAAGCAATGTCACTTGCAGGACATGGCTTGTTCCAAATCAAGTGCGATTTTTGATCGCCGACACCAATTACACTGCCATCTCTGATTGGTCTTTAAACATACACGCTTTGGCCTGCTCCAACTACGAACCACAGAATGCAACGAGCACTGCTTCGGGTTTGGCTCAGCGTATTGTTTGCTCTATGCTGTGTCACTGCTGTTCTTGCATCATCACTTGTCACCAAAGAACCTGTTTCCATTCCGCCTACGCTGAAGAACGTCAAAGCGTTACGCGTGTTGGACATCCGTTCTAGCATTACTCATGAAGATATCGGTATTCGAGCCAAAAATGTCGATGATAAACCTGTCGATAATTACTACTTTACCGTGCCGGCCCCCATCGTTGAGAACATCGCGTCTATGAAAGCGTTTTTGCGCCAGGAACCGCAAACACCATTGGTTATTACACCGGTCGGTCTTGATCGTCAAAAGTAGGGCATATACATCTATTCGGAGAAACCAAGGCGTATGTGTGCACTGACCAGTTAATACCATTGCTTGGTTTAATAGACAAGTACAACAATACAAAGTGAAACTAGATAAGCCATTGCAGCCTAACGAAGATGTCCGTTTTGGTATCAAGTTATCTTATACCCATTTGTTGAAGCCTCTTCCGGCAAAGATCCCACAAGTGGCACGACAACACCTCTTCTTTGCAGGCAACGTTTATCTGTTCTCACCTTATCCTACGGAAGAGATGAAAACCACTCTTATGTACGCCCTTGATTTGAGAAACGCACAAAGAGCATAACTCAGAAATGACCGTAGGCTACCCAACTCGAATATCGTATCCTACACCGGTGGACAAGGCATTGTTACCAAGACTAACAATAAGATCGTTTACGGACCTTTCCGGGACATTCCAGCCGAGTCCTCTGAAGCTCTTACTTGTCATTTCGAGTATTTGAAACCTGTATTAAGTGTTAAAGACCTACGTCGTGAACTGGAAGTGTCACATTGGGGTGGTAACCTAGCTGTCGAGGAACATTATGAGTTGCATCATGATGGAGCAGAGTAAGTTTTAGTCTACTTCTATTGTTTCCGTGGTCTATCTGTTGTAAGCTAATTGTTTTGTACCTTCTCGACTCTCTAAATCAGACTCGAAGAACCTTTCAGCCGTGTCAGATTCCAACTATCGAGAATGGTGCACAGTCAAACCAATGTCCTCCAAGAACTGAAGCTTCGTCTGCCTTTCGAAGCACGCGATGTCTACTATCGAGATGAGATTGGAAATGTTTCCACATCCCATTTCCGCAACGAGAAAGACAGCTCTGTACTCGAGATCAAGCCTCGGTATCCACTCTTTGGTGGATGGAATTATACATGGTATCACGGATACAACGTTGATTTATCCCAATTCGTCCATTACTCTAAGAAAACCGGCAAATATATCCTCAACGTGAAGTTCGTGGAAAATACAAACGATATGGCATTGGACAAGGTTCAGCTACGTCTTGTCTTACCAGAGGGCGCGACGTAAGTCTTTGACAAAATGTTTTCCGTTACAACGAAGCTAAGCCCTAATTTACAGCAATATTGAAATTGATGCTCCTTTCGAATTCGACTCGATTAAGCATAGCAAGCATTTTACTAACTTTGACTCGACTGGTCGATATCTTCTCATTTTGGAGAAGAGCAATGTTATCCAGGAACATGAACAGTTCATTCAGGTATAACTGCAGCTGTTCATCATACCGAACTGACTTGCTTTTGCATGCATTATTTCACAGATCATGTACGAATATCCTACTATTCGACTACTGCAGAAACCAGTAGTTGCTTCAGTGGCTCTATTTTCCTTGTTTCTTCTTAGTATCATCGTCTCGAAGATGTCGTTCTCTATCGGTACGAAAGAGGTAATGTTATGCAGTTTTCAACCGACAATGACTCAAGGCCATTTTTAGAAACCGTCCCTAAAAAAGGATTAGAAGACACTAAGACGCCTCGAACAATAAAGAAAGAATTCTGAAAATTATGTTGTATACTGAACCTTTATGATGGCCTATGGTGTTTGGGACGATGAGGGAGTTTTTCATAACGTGCGAAAATTCTTTAGAGGAAAAAGATGCGTAAGACCATGCAGGTTTTCTACGTTTGTGGCAAGGATGAAGCACATTTTATATGTAGGTTCCTCGGCATAATAAATCAGTTATTCTTTGTGTTTTAACACGGTAGCTTGACGTTGTGCTTGTTAAATGACCGGGCCAGACAAGATCCTGGGATAAATGTTGGAGGAGCTTAAGCAAAAAAAAAATGCAGTTAGCTATGGCAATGAGCAAGCAAAGCACGATTTGGTGGGCTTTTTAGCATGGATGTTATATGATCGCGATCAGCATACAGCTTTGTTTTATCCATGTCTTTCAGTAGGACGAACTGCTCTTATGCACAGTTAGGGAGATGCGTCCGAATGCCACCATTTCCAGGGTATGCCAGCGTGATTTTGGGCCAAGCCTTGGATTTAGTGAGGTCAAATTGGCGCGACCGACCATGGACAACTCTGGTCTACGCCACGATTTCCTGTGTTTGGCAACGCTCGCCAAGGATACGTTGGCAAGAACAAGATGCAAGCCGACTTGAGCTTCCAAAATCAAGGAGCTTAACATCATCTTTTTTTTTTCACGCTTGTGTCATGATGGAATATATGTGATGCATTAAATCGGCCAATGTATGTTTCCGCGCTCTTTAGAAAAGTTGGCAGCGTTTGCCAATTTGAAAAACATCCGCGCCTTGCTGATGATTGCTGATGCATTTTGTTGTTTGTGCCAACTGATGGATATTCAGGAAATCTGGGAAAGAAGAAGGCGTGCCACCCATCCTGGCATCTACTTTCTGACTAATGTCATGAAGGACCGAGATCGCTTTTATGCCCTGCTATTCGAATCATAAATGTTACTAGAATCTTTTCTGAACAATAGTGGTGTTAATCGCGGTGTTGACTATCCTCTGTCATATTGCGAGGCATGGATATTTGCTTGATGTTTGCAAAGTGGGTATGTCATGCAGTACATGTGTCTTGTTTTCTACTCTGCATTATGCGACATGACAATCTCTTACTCTTCATACCTGTCTGTAAAAGACGACATTCTGTAGTACACATCTTTTTATTTATAGGTTTGTACAAATCGACACGGCAATTTTCTCTATTATGGTTTAGCCGATGTTCGTGTCCTAGGTAATTCTCGTGAATCTATCAGAAATAAAATGTAAACGACCAACCATTCAAATGATTTCGATGGTTCCTATGCTATTTACGCATAAAATGATATTGCTTCCCAGAGAGGATAATAACAAATGCGTAGAAAGCATCTGTTGACCACGCTAGTTTCTTGCAGAAGCCTGGTATGTATCTGAACATATCTTTACGGAACTTAAACAAAACTTGACCAAGAAATATCACCAATTCAGGCCACTTCTTGCAGCACTTACAGAAATGTTTGCGAAAACATCCTGGAGGTCAGAGATTCTGGCAAGGTTCCTTTGCGTAAAATCACTTGAACATCTATGATACATTTGTCCGTGACAATTATCTGTATTAACAGACGATTCAGCAAGGAACAAGACGCTTTTAGAATAGCATGAGACACTCGGGTCATCACTAGGTATCTGTCATAGTGATGCATTAAACCCTCGGACCAGGTTTCTGCCACACTGGCTACACTCCCCTCCAAAAAGTCTGAAAACAGTCTCTAAAATTCTGTGTAACTGAAAGAACATACACATTCTTCTTTTGTACTTTTCTTCTTTTTTTGTCTTATTCAATCTTCCTCCATGCCACTGAGCTGCATCACTAACTCTACCCGTAAGCCTAACCCTGAATTTCTGCCAGAGAGAGAGACCAAATCTTGAGCATGCGACAAGCAAACATGTCGTATGGTGAAATCGCCAAAGCCCGCAACTTCCCCCGCGCGACCGTTGTTTCAGTGCTACATCGTATGATGAAGACTGATGAATCTTCTTCGGCACCCCGTTCTGGAAGACCAAAGAAGGTGACAGAACGTGTTGGACGTGCCATCGAGCTCAGCATTCGCCGTGAACCGCACAAATCTCTTGTGCAGCATCACGCGGAGTTTTCCCATGACCATGCCGAGATGTCTTTGAACACTTTTCGCAAAGAGGTCAATTCTCTGGGCTTCATTTCCCGTATACCGCGTCGCAAGCCGAAGCTGAATGAGAAGCATAAAAAAGCCCGGTCGGAATGGGCCAAAGCTCATGTAAACTGGACCCTTGAGCAATGGTCCAAGGTCATTTGGTCCGACGAGTCCAGATTCCGGTTGCATGGCAACGATGGTCTTGCTAGAGTGCTCAGAAAAGACTGTGAAGCATACCAGAGCAATAACCTGCAGCCAACTGTGAAGTATGATTGCTCTATGATGATCTGTGGAAGCTTCACAACTGATGGGACGGTGGCAGCACAAATCATACCAGGAACTATGGATCAAGGTGTGTATGTCAATGTTTTGTCTGGGTGCTATTACCCAGCTTACTTAGAAATAAGTTCTGATCCTGTTAACGATGGGTATGTTCTGCAGGAGGACGGGGCCAGCTGCCATACAGGCGCTTATTCGAGGTGGTGGAAGCAGATGAACAAACTTCCTGTCATGGACAACCGGCCTGTCAAAAAGTCCGGACCTGAACCCAATTGAGCATCTGTGGGATGAGATCGATTGGCGTCTCATGAAGCGAAGACATGCTATATTCACTGAACAGCAGTTGGAAGAGGCGCTGCTCGATGGATGGCGAAAGATCTCGGCAGGCGTCTGCAAGAATTTGGTGGACTCTATGCCAAGAAGATGCCAAGCGGTGATTAAAGCCCGTGGTGGAAATACCAGATACTGAAAATGACAATAAAAACATATATTATATGTATAAGACAGTCTCTTAATCATTGTCGAGAGTTTCAAGAGAGTTGGTTTATGAAAGTTTTGATATAGAGCATGTTTAAGATCGTCATAGAAATTTCAACCAGAGCGGAGTTAGTCAAAGTGTTTTCAGACTTTTTGGAGGCGAGTGTATAACGGGTGCTTTATCAATGTCTCAAGCAATTTCTATACAGTTAAGCCATATCCATATTAGATATTCGTAGCTACGCAGGAATACAAAGGAAAAGGTGCTATCAATCTAAAATAGGCTTGGATTCCTTTATGAATATGGTGTTCTACACCACAAAGTCGTCAATGAAATATTTCTGCAACTTTTCCACAAATGAAATGAAATCGTGCGGCAACCATGCATTACATTGATGCTTAGGCTGTCATACCCTCATAACATGCAGAAGTACATATTTAGTTACAAACGGGGTTTATTACGCGTTTTGCTAAGGTACAGTCAGTGACTACGCGTAGATTGTCACTTTGCGCATAATGGAGACAATGGCTATTTTAGTTCTTGTAAAAGTATCTGTCTCGGTTACGATAGAACCGAGGGTGGCCGTAACGGAAGTCAACATCATCATCTTCGATGGGACGGACATATCCATCAGCTGGCAGATCTTCGACCTGTTCATCTGTTACGCTTGTTCCTTCGTAGTGGAATTCTCCTCCAGGTCTGACAAGATCGATCCTGAAAGCCTTGGCACCACCCTTGTCATCATTATCGTTGATAATCGCACGATATTGACCCCTTGGAAGCTGATCGTATTCAACCACGCCGCGTGTTTTTTCGGGGTAACCGGCAAGCCAGTTTGGTTCCTTGGTTCTCAAGATAATCTCATGGCTAGTACGACTCAAAAGCAAGTTGGCGTGGATTCTGTACTCTGGCGGGAATATGCGAGGAGCTGGAAAGAATTGAAGAATGGCCGGTTCCTTTTCCGCATTAGCAGCAGAGAGAGCAAAGACCAAGACAGCAGAGAGGAGAGATGTGAATTTCATGGTTGTTAAAGAAAATCTATTCCACCTGTCGTCGTCTTCTTTTATAATCAATTGTTTGATTCCACGATTCCGGGTTCTTCCCGTCAAAGACACTAGATGTGATCTACTAAGGCGTAAATTGTGGCTAAATTTGTGTCACTTTCTTTGGTTACACTGTTTCATCCTGTATTCTGGTCTAAGTTTTCAACAGGATGTGTATGTATGTAGGTTAAGACATATCAATCAAACAATATCTTTGCTTAAATGGACTTTGTGCATAGGAAGAGTATCTAGTTGCAGTTGGCAACCCCTTATTTTCATAGTGTCAACAAGGTTGTTTTCGTGTGGCGTATGCCATATATGGAATAGAGAGTTAAATGCTTGTACGATGCTTTGACCACGCTGTAAACGTCACAGACTTTGAGCTATGACATTAGAAAAAGACGGAGCTAAACGCAAAACTGTACACGGATAACGCAGCATAAAGTTGAGTAGACCGTATTAATTAGCAAACCAATCGCTGTCAGATAATAAAAGAGCGAACGTGTCCTAGCGAGCTTTGTTTGAAACACTATCTAACTTGACACGCATCGCTTGACTTTCGTGACACCCGTCAGATCACTAGGCTAAAGTTGGTGGGAATCTTCAGGACGGCTTATTGCGACATTTCGTGGGAAACTAGAGGAATTTGACAGCGTCTCGGCGACAAGCTCCTCGATAAGATAAGGAAGAGTGCGATCAAGACATACTGTTCATTGAACAATTTTTTACGCTACTCTAAAGTAAATTTTGCATCCATGAAAGGATCAAGTTAGCGCTAAAAGGGATATAAATAAGCTTCATTAGTAAATGGATTACGCGGGAAATATATTTTACTTACGTGAACTTGTCCCTTCCGTGGACACAAAATTCATTTGAGCAGCGTAAAAGAATGTTCATGGTTAGTAAATGGAAGGATAGCTTGACATTCTTTTTTTGTTTACTTACCCCCCAAGGGTAATCCTACCCAAAAGTAGAGGCCGGCCCCGCACCTGTATCGGTGGGGGACGGCGAGAGAGAGACACGGCTTCCATGAGTGGCCGGTTAGAGTGTAACGCACTGCAGAGGACTTGAAGCGATGCAACACCTGGCAAGGACTTGGAAGCAGAAGATAATGAATGACACTATGCATAAACAGACAAGATTTCTTTTTCACTTACCTAGTGGAGTGCAGGGAGCTTACTCACACAACCAAGGTGCTTCGGGACAGAGGTCATGCAGGCTAAAGGTTGCAGAAGAGAGACATCAGTCATTCTGTACATATGATCAATGCGAAGTACATACCGGGGATGTTTTGGATAACAGAGCCAAAGAATTGAAAAGGTGTTGTCCCTACGCGTTTACATTGCTCGGGTCACTGAAACCAAAGACCACAGTCATGGATAAGAAATCGATGGATGTCTTATGGATGACAACAATTCAGAGATAACACAACAATTCTCCCAAGAGTAAAAATGGATTCAGTCTGATAGAAGGTCTTGAACAGAATGGGACATCTGTAGAGGAAATAAACCCTCTTCGTTCGTTTCTATACGTCATTGATGCTATCATATCCGTTTTTGTAAGTTATGGTATCAGAAGCTGTCTGGGAAATGTATCCCAATTCTGGTTCTGCTCAATTGTATTGCCTTATATTCCACTTTTATTTTCCCTGAATGTAGTTATGTTCTCCTTTTCTTCTATTTTATCTTAAACTTTGTCTATTAGACAATCACAAAAGATTGGATTGCCACGGAATGAACGCTTAGTATCTTGTCATAGATAATGCAATGACACGACTGTACGCAAAGAAGGGTAGTCTGACCGCAATTATTTTCATCCAATCATGCAAAAGCATTTTTTTTGATTCCGCAAATAAAAAATAGAAACACGCAGGCAAATAGGAAAAACACAATAAATGCAAGATTAAATGAGCAATAAGAGTATTGGAAATGAACCGGTACTATCGAATTAGCCTGTGCCCTAGAAACCGCGTTAGCGATACAGATAATGTTTCGAGCATTTTTACCCTGCAAGAAAGGAGTCAGACGAGTACCGCTCACTGGGTTGCGAAAACTGAATATGTTGTCTCTGCAAGTCTGGCACTTCAGCACGGAACATTTATGCGTTTTCGAGAATGCAGCGATACAGAGCTTTATATGGCGATAGTGAGTCAGGATAGAAGCGCATATGTTCTCGATGTGAGACCAGTACTCCTACTTAATTCTCTCTGCAGCTTCTTAAGAAGCTTACGATCAATCAGGTTAAAATCAGAAAAAGACTATGTTGACCGTTGCGTATATTCTTATTGTTGTTCCTTGGCTACAAAGTTTGAAGGTAGCTTGATGCTAATAAACCAGTTAACAGCGCTGGTTTGCGGGATGAACCCTCGAATCAGTAACCTCATACCATGCGTTGCTCTGCTTAAAACGGTAAAGAATGGATGGAGAACGCAGAGTTACAGTAGGCGTAGGCAAACCTACGACGATGTGTATGCTTCGTTCAAAAATGTAGTAGACAGCAGAAACGAGGCAAGTTGTATTGTACAGCCATGGGCGTCACTTTTATGCAAATCCTTGAACCGGAATGTAAAGTACAAAATTTTTTCTCCCAACCGATTCTCAGTAATGCTTAGCTTGGCAAGGTGTCCTGTCTTCATTTCGAGAACAACCAGACCTTACTATGGCTCGGTGGCATGGTCATTCCACACGCGGTTGTATAATACCATTGCACAGGAGTCGAGTGGCGAGGAAACTTTGAAACCGAGATCAGTCAGCTACAAGCTACGCGGAAAGGTAAAAGAATGAAGCATGACAAGAAAGAAACACCTAATTGAGGAAACTGGACGAAAAAGGGCCGTCAATTCATTGACTTCGTCCGAGTCATTGCTAAAGGAGGTGATGGTGGTGATGGTTGCGTTTCATTCCATCGCGAAAAGTTTCTTGCAAAAGGTCCACCGAACGGCGGAAACGGTGGAAGGGGTGGGAACGTAGTCATACGAGCTTCCACCGATGAGACTAGTCTTCGCCACCTTGGTCATATATGCTCAGCCAAGCGCGGCGGCAATGGCATAGGTGGTGGACAGCATGGTACGATGGGACAGGATTTGGTTATTCGGGTGCCTGTAGGAACAGTGGTCCGTGAAGTGGTTCGCGAAAACAGAAAAACAAAAGAGGAGGAAGAGGACGTCGATGAAGAGGAAAGATTACAACGGCAGAGGGAGAGACGCTGGGTGTACTATCCACGTGCAGAGCCCATACCTATCATGGACGGACGTGTTGATTTCTTTAAGCAAGCAGAACGAATGATGGACGAGGAGGATAAGTACCTACGCTGGAGAGCAAGAAACGAAAAAAGAGAGCACATTCACATCGATTTGATGGCACATGATCAGGAAATCGTCGTATGTCGCGGTGGCGCAGGTGGTTATGGCAACCCTCATTTTCTGACGACGGAAAACCGATCGCCTAAGTTTGCTACGCGTGGACGACCAGGCGAACGACGGGAAATAGAATTAGAACTAAAGACCATTGCCGATATTGGTTTAGTGGGGCTACCCAACGCTGGGAAATCGACTCTTCTGGGTGCGATTTCCAATGCGCATCCCAAACAAGGATCCTATGCTTTCACAACACTTCATCCATTCGTGGGTACGGTCGATTATGCTGATCAATTTCAGTTGACCGTGACCGATATTCCTGGATTAATTCGTGGTGCCCACCGTAATGTTGGTTTGGGTCATGCTTTCTTGCGACACGTAGAGCGGGCCAAGGTTCTCGTGTACGTGCTCGACCTAAGCGGCCCAGCACCATGGGAAGATTTAAGAACACTGCAAGAAGAGCTTGAGGCATACCGCCCAGGCCTGACACGTCGCCAAGCCTTGATCGTCGCCAATAAGGCAGATCAGGTCCAGGTGGCCAAGGATAACCTAATGCGACTGCAAACGGAAGCCACGGGAATCCCAGTGGTGCCTGTTTCTGCTCGATATGAGAAAAATATCATGAAACTCACATCAGAACTCAGAAGACATGTCGAGCGCATCCGAGCAGAAGAAATGGCATTAAAGCAACGCCAAGAGGAAGAACACGAGGAAGACGATCTCCTGTGATTTACATAAAATTTTCGTGAAACCCTATTTCTCGTTTCTCATCGATGAATTGGAGATTATCGATAGTAATAGCAATCCATGGAATGGAGCCTTCAGGGTATTGATACTTGCAGTAGATGGATAACAGATGCATTTTGGTAGGTTTCTTAGAAAGTGTAGAAATAACATGGCAGTAAAAAACAGATTGCGTTTTGTGCAATTAAACATATCCATGATGCGTAACTTGTGGACAACACAGATGAATTTCTCGGATGGGATATTGTATCAAATGAATAGATGATGCACGACAATCATCATTTGGCTCGTCTCTTGATTAAGAATAAACACACGTATGATTCCACATATGCACCATTTGAATCCGCTTCATCTGTTCATACCCTGTGCCCTATCTTATTCCCGCGTTACACCTTGTTAGATAGATATATCATTCCAAGATATTATGATTTCTCGTCTCACAAGCGTTTCGGATAGCAATGAACGAACGATGTTTTCCGTAGCATAAATACGTTCATTTTCGTTTCCTTTATATAGGTTTTATTTCCTAAGTGAAATCGGTTTGTTGTTTTTCTCCTTCTAAGCGGTGCTGTGCTGTTGGGCGAGCTCTTCAGCGTGTGCTCGGTTCTTGAGCAATAGATCCTTCTTGCCCTCAATCATCGCGGTCTGTCGTTCGATAACATTGTAAGTGAAGTAACCTGCAGCACCAAAAATGCCAGCGGCTAAAGCATGGGAGCTAGGATCTTTTTGCATTGCTATCAGTTTACTTTTTTTTCCATTTCTCGTCATTAAAGCTTACTGGAGAAAATAGGGCGCTTCTGCAATCCAAGGGCGAAGGCGCGGACAAGGACGCCAAAGCCTGCGAAGCCAGACACGCTGCTGAGCAAACTCATGATATGTGTATCTTTGAAGGAAAATAACAAAAATGGGATCGCAGGCTCCGAAAACGACTTTTGGAAAAAACAACACGACGTCACCTTTCGCCGCTACCCGCACAACGTTATTGACACTATAAATCGGACTTCACCTTAAGCTCGGTCAGAATAGCTCCATTCCACTATGACTAGTGGCGAAATATCGAACAATAACTATAATGATGCCCTTTCCTACTACTAGTCCATAATTTTCGCAAATATTGACCATTGTTGTAAGCGCTAGTTCAGACAGAGGCTTATGAGAAAGTCAATTTGATTAACCACATCATCTTTGTACTATATCTTTATAAACAGGCAAAAGGAGTAGGTGTATAAAGAGCATTATAGCCAAGTAGCCAATATATATATATATATAGCATTTGTAAGGAAATGACATGAGCAAGCATATCATTTCAGGTTTATGTTTGTTATTACCAAGGAAACAGTGCATCGACAAACGTATCATGCAAGACATAGGTTTTGACCTATAGACAAAAAGAAAGAAATGTTCTCTCAAGCATGATGTATCATTGCATATATACCGGTCTATAACTGAAGATAAATATCAATGGTACAAAGGTCCTACAGAATTTTGTAGGAAGAGGCACACGCTAGGGAAAGCCCGGGTTTTTCTTAACATTGACGGCTGAACGGAAATGCAAAGCAAACATGCAGGTGCATGGTTTCTAGAGTCGGGCAGTAAAAAAGAGGTTCACCAATGAAAAAGCAGAGCTACCGCTTGTGCACTGTCAACATTGTCCATTCCCAAGCCTACTATAACAAGTAGACTACTGCATCGATCTTTTTTTTTGTTTCAGATTCTCGGTAGGATATCCGCTCTACACCACGCAGTAACATACCCATCAACAAATGGAAGTTTCCCTATGTTTAAGGGTCGATAGGAGCTTGCCAGTGTCTCTGGAGTCTAATCCTGTTTCCTTCCCTGCAATTTCCCTGTTTGCAATAAAGTTTCGACGTTTGTTACTCGAGATTATGCTTATTCCTGGATTACAAAATGATAGCGATAGAGAGAAAGATGAGAAAAAGAAGGATTTTTTTTGCTTCTATGAGAGGCAATTTTTCGCTGGTGCCTAACCAACTGATTGCCTGTAACGGTTCGGGTCGGGTCGGATCGGTTCGGTGCAGACTGTTGTTGTAATAAATACACTCTTTAAAGCGCATCCAGTGCGTATAAAACGACAATGAACCGTACGATAATACTGGGGATACACTCTGTTAAAGGTCAGGCCGGATTGGAGAACCGGTGACTCTGAAGCGCCCAAGCAGGTGTCTTTCCAAGTAGGATACATCCGATCGCTGCCTCCCATCATAGAGTTTTCAAAATGGCATAGGATCACCTTTATTGACATGGTTCTCCATACATTTGAAGACAGTGACCGTAAGAGATATAACATGAAAGTAACGCAGTTGGAACAGTATCTTCGGACCAGTTCGTTTCAGCGGACCCGGTCACCCAAACAGTTCCTTTTTCAATCAAAAGGTCTTAAATGAGACCAGTTAAAGTTTAGCGAGGTGAACTAGCGCGATTCCGCCAAATGCAAAGTATTGCCCCGAAAAAGTTTACTGATCCATAAAGTATAAGCGTTTCGAAAAGCCTCAGCCTCCTTTGTCAATTCTTTTAAAGGGAAACATGTTTCTATGACAAGTAATCAGTATCGTCATAGTGAAAAGCAATCAACAAGATAAATATGGAGTTGATCCCCGAGAACAACGGGCTGGCATTTTTTTTTCAATGTAAAAAGTACGAGTTTGCACAAAACTTGAAGTACAGTTTCACCAAAAGCTTAGTTCAGTCCCTCGCTGTTGACAGAAAAACAAGGGGCCACGTGTGAAAGAGAAGCAAAATACAAAGAGAGAGACAGAAAGAAGTAGTAGTAAATGTGATGTTTATCTTTTGCAGGATAGAAGTTGATTTTTGCCCCAATGAATCAATAAATTAACAGATGTTTTTTCTTTATTTAGGGCGTTATTTTGATGAAATCTGATGTTCTCGAACGGTCTGCGGAAAAAGAATTCAGTTGGGTGACCCTGGCCATCCCTTCCCAAAAAGAAATATATTACACAAGCGAAAATTAATAGCGAGGAGGAGAAGAGGATGCTTGGGCAGGTGGAGGAAGTGTATCCATCTTATAGCCTTCGGTTTCCGGAATAATGCGAGCACCACCCGTGGCTTGTTGCATCATGAGCATTTGAGCTTGATTTTCGCGTTCCAGTCGCTTTTGCATGCCCCGCACACTCTTCACAATATACCAAATGATCAATGATAATACCAATACACCGAGCACGATGACAAACACAAATCGGTTATGTTGCTTGAGCCAGCTCTCGTTATTGCTAGGTGGCGCGTTGGTGTTACCGTTCCATCCCGTCGGGTCCACACTAGGAATGGGCATATACGTAATGGGCGGAGGCAAAGAACTGGAGGTGCCATTGCTGCTGGTTGAGGTAAGAGACGGAACAGAAACGGTATTAGACAGACTGGCGGTCGTGGTAGTGGGAGTAACCGTGGGGTTGTTACTGCCGGTCGTTGAGGTTGCGTTGACAACAGCGGAGGAGCAATTGTCTCCGGCCGTACAGAGAAGCGTCGTAGGAATGGTTGTTGCTGATATTCCTCCCGTTGTGTCTTGCGCCCGCGCGACAGACACTGCAAGGATGAAAATCATCCATAGCATGTTGGAGATAGATCGGCGCCGTGGATCAAAGGCAGCCATTTGCAACAGTAAAAAAAGTTTTCTATAAACGAACTATGTTGCTCTTTCTTATTGTATTTTCGCCCTCACTCTCGAGTATCAACTATCGGAAAAAGGGGAGTAAAGAATCAATAATAGTAAAAGAGCAAGCAAAGGGAGAATGGAAGGGAAGAAAAAGAGAGAAGGAGGCAAAAAGAGAAAGAGGGAAACCCGACAAGAGACGGAAAAAGGGGTGAAAGCACTCTCTCTCTGGGCGACCAAGGTAACAGGGACGATATGAACTGGGAACCAAAAAAAAAAAGTAAAAACGCTCTTTCTAAAAATAGAACCACTCGTTTTTTCCTTTTTTTGCGCACCAAAACCAAATGTTGTGTGTTTCACCGCGAAGTCAACATTAACCGCAGGAGACCAACAAGTAACCTTTCGCTCTTAGCATAACCAATTTTCTTCTCTATCAAAAGACTCTACTTGTTTACTCTAACCTCCATTCATAGGCAACCTTCTTGGACTGGATATGCCCCGTTCATGCAAACAATGATCGGTATCCAATCAGCACGTGCTGAGAAACGTAACCTTTTCCGGATAACGCATCCGAAAAGTATCATCTATTCCTCCAGGTAATAGCGTTAAGAATGAATAGGGTCACTTCATAGCCTAACGCACTCATGGTTCAATTACTGCTCCTGCAGTTTTGTTTACGTCAAAAAAAGCTGTACATTCTGGTTTAAATTCTATCGGATATCGTTTTCTGTATTGCATCGTGTGTTCCTGTGTTACCCGCCACTGATTCTTAATTCACGGCACGAGGCTCACCTTCGCAATCATAGGAGAACGTGCAATGACTGGATGGAAAAGTAATGTAGGGTTGATTTGGAAATACTGAGTTTGTCACGAACTATCACTAAGCGTAAGTTGCCTCGAGGAATCGATATCGCCTCTGTCCACTGCGTGACTGAAGCTTTCGCAGGACGTCTTTGAGATTTGACATTTTTTCTAGACGCGTGACAATGTAAGATACAGCATGTTTACAGCGGTCTTGCTTCTTGCTATTAAGAAATCAATACTGATATGGTTCTGAATACGTAAACTAATGGTCAGTTAGTTAGAAGGAACATGTCTGTATCCATCCGCTTTTCGGCAGGGTATAACTACACAGATCACGCTTTGAGCGAGACTTGACATCTCCCAAACTATAACTGCTACTAAACAGCCGTTCCAGAATGAAGTAAGGTATATCACTTCTGTATTTTCCCATTTTATCCGAGAATAACTAATGCTTCTGAGTTTGAAGGATAAAGATTTGCTTATCGCTAAGGGAACAGTATGATGGGAATCCTGAAGGCTGATCCGCTAGCCGGATTTTGGAAATAGAAAAATACACCATCCGGTCCGGACCAAAGTGTACGCGATGACGCAACAAAAAAATTCAAACAACGCGCAAAATATGGTAAACCCAGTGTTTGTTTTGTTCTTTCTGTTCACTCTCCCCACTCTATCCCTGTAAACTCCAATCATGATTCAACCCATCACCGGCAAATTCAAGAAGCAAGTGTTGTTCAACATCGCTATGGGTCTCTCTATCGGTTACGTCGCTGGCGAGATCTGGTGGAGACAATACCACCTTCCTCAAATGGCGCGTCGTGATGCTTACTACGCCAAGCTCGAAGCAAGCAAGAACTAAACGATAATAGAAACGTTGCCTAATACATCACGAAAAAGAAAAAGTTCCTCATCAAATCCCGAAGGCTCTCTTAGAAGTGGACGAGGTTCTTGTCTCAAAGCAATAAAAAGGGAACCAAAAAATTTGGCGACCACCATGTCTCTCTGACAAAATATGGCGTGATCTTTTTTTTATGCTTTATGTTTTATTCTGAAAAAAAAGGAAATATTGACTAGTTCTAGCTGATATTCTACGGAAAACAAAAAGGATGTTGGTTCACTGAAAGAAGGATCATAGGTTACATTACCAACTTACATGCAAAAAGTTTAGTCGTTATTAGTTTGGTTTGATTCTAGAGTGCTCTTCGTTCTGTCAACCAATGTCCGTAATAGACCCTGGCTATCGTTTAGAAGTTCTTCAGGCTTATCAAACTCTATTAGATCGCTTTGATCGAACACCATAACCTATATTTCATATATGCATTAGAGATACAGCACAACTTCCCGAAGCAACAGACAAACGTACACGATCGTATCGCATTACACTTCGCAAACGGTAGGGTATCATTATCAATGTCTAAATCCAGGTGCGTCAATAACAGGACTCCCCTGCTGATACACATACCGATTCCTCAAACTCCTTTTGTATCACTCGATCCATCATTTCTGTTGCTGCCTCTCCCATGGGTGCTTCCTCGATGACAACAAGTTTAGTACAGTCGCGCAGTAACGCACGTGCTATACAAAGCAATTGCCGCTCTGGCGCTGGAAGTCTTCGTCCATCCTTTCCAAGGTCCATATCGAGATCTTGAATGACTGCAGGATACATGACTTGACCGTTTGAAACTTCATCTGTCGACGGAGGCAGAGCGAGACATACGCGATATAACACCTGCCAAAGTTCGTAGTCATCATATTCTCCAAAAGGATCAAGGTTACTGCGAACCTATGGAGCCATAAGTTAGATGAGCTTCAAAAATAGACATTGTACCTACCGTCCCACTAAGCAACCACGCATCCTTAGAAACATACGTTATCCTTGAACGGAGATCCTCCACACCGATCTAGATGTATGAATCAGGTATTTCCCACCACCATTGCTTATTAGAGTCTTTACCCAGGCGATGTTCACACCATCAATTTTAATAGAACCTCGAAGTGGATCCATGAATCGGAAAAGACAGGACACAAGTGCGTGGATCTCCGCACCAGCTCTTCCAACCATGGCAATTTTTTCACCAGCCAGTATGTTGAAAGATACATGGCGCAAGATCAGGTCATCCCCAATGCTATAGCTTACCATAAGATCACGGACCTGAATAGCGGCAGAGGTTGGCCACTAGAAAACTACGCTTAGGACTTTTTTCTTTCACAACTTGTAACTTACTGCAGCAGGTGGACGAGAACCCTCCACGATCCCTGGTGGCTCTTGAGGCATCTCTCCAAATTCACGGATCCGTTCCAAAGATTCAAAGTGCATATCGATTGTAGTGGACTGTCTCATTAACCAATAGATATACTCCAAAAGACTCGTAGCAAAGGTTAACGCAATGCCAGCGAGACCAGCATTCATGGTCTCCATCTTGAATACCAATAATATGCCAATGAACAATGACAAGCAGGCACCCAGTACTTCAACACGGATAAACAGCCATCTATAATTATCTTCAGTGTGCAAGATCTTAGCAGCGAAACTCTTACCGATTGGTTGTCCATAAAGTGTAGAAAGGACGCATATTGTCATCCAATAATTGAAACATCTTTTTCATCATCGACCATTGCTCGCCATAGGCCCGAATAGTCACCAAGCCGGTCAATGTATCCGAATATAAGGAGTAGATAGGAGGCCTGCTGTCGGCATTCAGCCTTTTCAATTCTCTTGAAGCCCGTATGTAGATCATCCCAATATAACCATAAACGATAGCTATGATAGTGTAAGTGATTCATGACTTACATGCCTCTGCACTTACTTGCGAGGATGCTCACTAAAAAGAACTCAGGCAAAATTACCCCAATAGTAATAACGACACCAACGACACCAAATATTGTCTGAAGCAAGAAATTAACGTGCCATCCGAGAGTGCAATCTACAGTTTCAATATCTTTGCTAAAGCGGTTCATAATATCGCTCAGGGGAGTTCCTTCAAAGAATTGCAAGGGTGCATGGCATATAGACTGCAGAAGAGCAAGAAATAACCCACTAGAAGCCCGTAAACATCCTCGATACTGTACTACAGTACGAGCAAAATTGCAAGCAACAGTTAACAGGCAAAGGCCAAGATAGATCATGATATAGTGGTTAATTGACATTGAATCCCCTTCGGCAATGTCCCTTGTTGTACTAATCGGCTTTGCCGTTGCCCACTCCTACTCTTTCTTCATGAGTCCACAGCTCCAAGGGCTAGAAGCGCCCAGGCTATGTTACCTTCCTTTAGCCAATAACTTTCTGATATGTTCGCAAGTCGCGCTAAGATAGTGAACCCGATAGCACAGGACCAAAACTGCCAACCACCGCATGCCGTAAAATAACTGGCATAAGCGGCACTTTTTGACACATGACCCTCTCTTGGTTCTTCGTTAGTTTGACGTACTGATTCACGCATGACTGAACTTTCATCAAAAAAGTCCTCGTCTGCATAGGCATTATCGCTGTCAAATAAAGTCTCAACAACATCATTTTCGGTTACGACAAGCGACTTGTCTGTACGTGGCTGATTCGATACCAACCACTCATCGATAGCGCCCTCTCGGTCTTTCAACAAGGAAACCCGACCAGCATTGACAGAAACTACGAGTGCAGCATCGCGAGCCCACGTTCCAGGATCGGATGTTACCAAGATGATGGTGCGCGATTGCATTAGCTCACCGCGGATACAGTTGGTCAGGAGAAAATCAGCAACAGTTTGGTCAAAGACGTGGAAAACATCATCTATCAAGACCGTCTTTGCTCGAGAATAGACGGCCCGCGCAAGCGATATCTTTTGCTTTTGACTTTCTATGACCCAAAGTCAGACAAAGAGAAAAAAGGAAGAGTCTCTCCCTTACCAGTAAGTTGGACACCGCGCTCGCCAACTAGTGTCAGATCGCCATTTTCCAGTAAGACCAGATCTCGTAATAAATCACATTGATACAAAACCGCGCGGTATCTACTGTCATCCCAGGACTCTGAGAACAATATGTTTTCGCGCACCGTTCCGGATTCAATCCAAGGGTTCTGTGCAGCATAGGCCACTCTAAAGATGTACAACGCCCGATTCGTCGGATCCCGAATCATGCTAGTGCGTGCTTGAAGGAAACGAGAAGGAATATAAACTTCACCAGAGAGCACTGTCATTTCACCAAGGAGAGCACATAGTAAACTTGTCTTTCCGCTCTGTCGTTGCCCGGTAATGATGGAGAGCTTGTTGTTGGGAAATTCAAACGTGGGTACGACCAGCCTGAAGGCAGAGGCAGTGTCTGGAGGACTGGGAGCCGTCGCGGTATCTTCCCCGGCCTTATGGTCATTAGGATGCCATTGAAAGATACCGTTGTTAAATCCAACTTTGACTTGCTCTTCATACGAATAGCTGGATACATTATATGGATTGCTAGAATCGGGATGAGGATCGCGCTTTTCTGCCGAGTTTAAGAATGCGGTGATATGATCCAAGCTGACCTTTGCGTCGCTATATGCCACGAAAGCCTGCGGCAAAACATTAAGCGGATCTCGAAGCATCCCAAACAACACGATGCTCACAAATGCCGTGCTACAGGTGAAGCCAACTTTTTTGTCAAGAAAGCACTTATCGATATCGGCTATCCCTTACCTAGCGTCAAGCGTTTTATGCTCCACAAGAGTATACCATGCAAATGAGATCGTGGTAACAAGAACGGGAGTAGTATACCAAATGAGTCCTAATATTGCGTTTTGCGTGTACAGCTTGATCAATTGGACTAGCTCATCATCCCGAGCACTCTGTAGCCAAGTCAATACAATATTTCTAGTGTGCTCGTTTCCCTTACCGCAATCACTTGCTCCCATCTGCGTTCCCAAGCTAATGACTTGGTAGTCTTGATGCCCTCGCAAAGCTCCTTTAACAGTCTGATGCGCCAACTCTTCGCTTCCGTAAGCTTCTTCTGCACTGCATGCAGTCGGCGATTTACATAATGTGTAGAAGGAAGAGCCACAACCATAACAATAAGACCTGCTAAGAAAGCATTGCCAAGAATATGATACAGGAACACGACGCCCACGCCGATTTCTAGCGGGCAAGTGTAAAATATCTGATTGTTCGTCAATTTTTAGCCATTGCCCCCATTGCATAGATTCACTTACGTGAAGATAGGACGCAAGCTCTGCTAATCGCTCAGTATCCTGACTCATTAGGCTTGCTCTTTTGCTAGCTATAGCATCATCCAGATCATTACTATTTTCAACTTCGTCCGTAAATGACTCTCCCCTGGCTTTCAGGGTTAATGTATGGGCATAAATTTCCGAGTTGAGCATGTTCGTCATTGTGACATGCCAACGACGACCCCAGAGCAACGTCCGCGAAGCTACGACGGTACTAGCCACACTGCACAGAAAGATAGAGACACAATAAAAATAGCCGATTTCTTTGGGTTCTCCTTTAGGATCTTGCAGATAATTCAAGAGCTTGCGCAAGAAGAAGGGATTTGCATAATGGAAGACAACAGTAGCAATAGCCGTCGTGAACTGGAGCACAACCGCTTTTCTATTCGTTTGATAGATCCGCATGAGCAAATCGCCCGACATGGTATTGAATCGTCGATAGTTGTCTTGCGCCCGTAACCGTAGCGGTAAAGCCCATAACTGGTCGCTTCGAAGAGGCCTTATGTATGCCTTACGCAGGAGGGCATTCATCCATCCAAAGGTGATAGAAGAAAGCGGTGACGCACTTGCCTCCAGACTCAGAATACGCCCCTAATCCATCCCTTATGTTACCATTTGAAAGCTTATGCCTTCCCCGCTACTTACATTACGTACTACTCGACCATCATGCAATACCAGAACCCCATCGTCCTCGTCGTCGAAATCTACCAATTCGCCCTGATCCAGCTCGGTAGGTGTTGTCGCACTTACTGCCCATAATGCCAGACAAATAGCCAGGTCAACAACAGCGAACGCCTTCTCAATAGTTGAAGATGTCGGCCAGCTATCTTTGGAAGCCGTGATAAAATATGAAAAGCATCGAATCACAGCAGACATGAGAGCAAGCGAATAAAAGGCTAAAAAGTGTGGGTTGTAGACGGTGAACTTTGATGGTGCCACCGGATCCGTTGGTGTGGTGAAAGATTTGATGACAAGAATAAGAATGTAGACCTTTCTCTATTTGTTAACGAAATTTTCTTGCAATGCCATCATGAACTTGAAGACTCACTCGAGGTATCAATGCCACGCCCGGATCCACCACTTGTTGGTGCGATACTTTGTTCTGATCCATGGATGCGCTTGGACCATCGAGGATAGCACTTTCTAAACGCCATGCAAACAAGAATGCCCAAGAGCTAATTTCAAGCAGAATCAGGACAAGCAACAACAAACTTCGGTATAATAATGATGCTTGTTTCGTTGTTGGCAATCGTAGATAATCAATATCCCCTGTCAACTGAAACGCTCCACTTCGCCAAGCACGGAAACGTCGATATGTATTGATACTAAGGGAGACTATGAGGAATAGGACAGGCAAAACGGCATCAAACAGTCTAGAATGGTGTTGTCAATGAGTTTTATTTCTAAAGTTCTAAGGTTAACTCACGTCTCCCTTAGACAGCCATCCAATTCCAAAGGATGGGCGACCTGTTATTAACCATTCAGCCAAGGTATATTGAATCGCATTGGAGTGTTTCTAACCTCGGGATGCTTTACACGACCACAAAAGGGCGATGTAAGACTCATGTAAAGGCAGAAAGTATATTGTTCGCAATTCAACACTCAACGAAAAATAAAAAAATGCGTGTTCCTGACAAGTTGGGGGTTCGCTCCGCCCGCCACACGTTTTATTGTGTGACAAGTCCAGAACTGTCACTCCACTGAAAACTGAAACACATTAATGTTTTTAGCGATCTTTCATGCTGTATAATAATAACTAGACTGGGCTAGTCAAGAGAAAAAGTTGACATTGTTTGACGATATTTTTGTAACAATGAACGACCCATACGTGTATCGGTTGGTGATGGATATAACCGTAGCGAATCCTAGTTTTATAGAAATAAATGGTCAGAAAGAATAAATCTTCAGGGGGGAAAAAAGCCTTCACCAAAACGTAACTATCCTTGCTGGATTGCTAGCATGTTGGTTAGAGAGCTCCTTTCAAAACAAATCCAGGAACTTAGAACCTAGCAGTTACCGTCCAGCAAGAAAACTACTTCCGTCTACTCTATGCAACCGTGCTATCTATGTACCCATTATGGCTGACAATAGAAAACAAGGAATGGAATGATTGGGCAACGGAGATCTAGCCATTAGGTTACTTTTTTCATGCAAGGCGAAGTGTCATACTGCATACAATCTGTTTGTAATCGTGCCTTCAACTTGCACACTGATGTTCGTCACTTGCAGAACTTCGATTTCTAAAAGGATAATAGGAATAGCATCTGCAGTGTCCACCATACAAAACGTGTTACCCAAGTATAAAACATGAGCAAGTTTATTGCATTTCAAACTGGGTACTATCACTTGAAATTGAGATTTTCAAGATGAAGTATCAACGTTACGCACTGCTACTCAAACTTTGCAAGGATGCATCCAGTTATTTTTAATTAAGGTGGTTTCATTTATGTCTTCCATGCGATGCAGAAAACAAGCAATCACCGTGTTGAAGCAAGTAACAGCTCGTCAAAAGATACAAGCAGACATGCAAGACCAAACTTGTTGTGTTTGGATAAAGAAATTTGGAAGGCATTACCAGGAATTACCTTCCAATAGAAAACTTTATATCCCGCTCAGGTGTAACAAGGCTTAAACTTTATCACTTTTTCTTTTTTGTGCTTTTTGACTTGCTTAAGCAACCACATTCACGGGAACGGTTTCGGTAGCAGTGATACGTCCACGACGGAACTGAACTTCTTCCACAAAGTCAACAGCGTACGATCCGGGCTTGGTATCCTTAGGAATAATCCATTGCTTAGTGTAAGTAACAAAGGTCTTTTCCTTGGCTGCAACCGGGCTGTTAAAAAAAAAAAGATTCGAAGGAATCAGTATCTGAGGCAAGCTAAATCCAGAAGCAAAAGGAATGTTTACCATTCTTTATGAATAATAGCGAGTTGCTGTTGCTTCTGGGTTCCCGTGCGTGCGTGAAAGTTAATATCCATCTTTAGTGCTCTGCCAGCTGAAACGCCATCTGCCAATTTTTGTTTACGTTAATACCGTCCTTTCAAGCGGTTGGAAAAGAAGTAAAAAGAACGTACTGTAGTTAAGAGGCTGCATGATGTATTTGACTTGCAAAGGTTCTCCAGCGCGAACGTCCTGATCCCTGTTGGGTGAGACAATCTTGATAAATGAAAGCTGGGAGTAGATGTCAGCATAGGCTGTCTGCAAGAAAGCCAAAAGGGCAATGGCGAGTATTAATAAAGACTTCGCGAAGTTTGCCATGTTTGTAGACGGGAAAACGAGGATAAGCCGCCATCAAATTTACACGAAGCTTTTATAGGAGCCAGAGAATGGATACACAAGACAAATTGCTCTCTCTTGAAATCCAAAAATAGCGACTGTACATCTCTCATCTTTGGTAAGCTCCCACCCGACAGATGTAACACAAGAAATATCAAACCAATTCAAGTAACCCCCACTTCATGGCATGAGATCAAGTTTGTCCAAAGTCCTTATCCTTCGTCTATTTTGGCTGGGTATAGGCATGCAGCCATCTATAGGAGCCCACAACTGTCTTTAGCCTACGCGTCGCCACCAAGTGAATCCATTCAAGCCATGTCAAATTTCGGGAAGCGACCACTTTCGTGGAGATAGGGTATGCTCAGCATAACCAAGGCAACCATGAATTGTATAACAGGCGGCCTGAATTAAGGGATTGACTTTTGTTTTCTTATTTTATATTTATCCCAAACCAAGACTGCTGACTGGCCTAAAATACTTTGCTAGGAAACAGAAAGGTTATGCGCTGAAAAAAATTCTAAATCGCTAGATTAAACTTGTAGTGCAAATGTAGTAGAATACACGTTGATTTCGAAAGGCTACATCCCAAAAAGAGTAACCGAAAATAGCTGATGAAGATCTTCTCGAACAGTTAATCGTGGATGCAGCTAGCAAAGTCTCGGTGGAAATACGTAGCGGATGGACTCCGGAAGGTTGTGAAAGGATGGTCCCAGAAAGCAGCAGTATTTGTATCATGCAAACGAAATCATTCTAAGAGAACCTTGATAAAAATAGCAAAGAAAGGGAAATGTCTATAAAATTCTTAGATTCCACTTGAAGCAGAAATCTTACATTTTGCCATCTACACCTTATTGTCTGTGGGACCTCGGATTTATTCGCTAGCTATCGGTAGAGTTTATATACTTTATAGACTATGATGGCCTGGTAGTTTTTAACCTGTGCGCTTTTCTTTCTACGCACGCTTGGTCGCCCAGTATAAATCGGTCTCGTGCGGATAAATCCCGTCAAATCCATATTCTGGATCGTCTAAAACAGCAAAGATCTCTTGTCTCAACTTTTCTCGTTCGTCTTCTGACACAACAGCTATATAACTCTTCGTCGTGATACGAGACCACACTTTATCCTTATCCGCAGGGAAGTCATTCGATAATACGGTGTATTTCAATGGTAGATCATATAAGGCATGGGCTTTCTCTGTCTCGAACACCTTCTTCCAATCTCCTTTGAAGTACTGTGGGATGCTATCGGAGTACCTTTCATAGATCCTTTTGATTGGGTGTGTTATATATTGCAACAGCTACCATAGATGCTTACTGTCTTAACTTCGCAACCCATTTGCTTCTAGGCGATTCCAAGTTCCAAATGAGAATAATGCAGCCTTGAGGCTTCAATACACGATGGACTTCTTTTAAGCTTTCAATATCATCAAACCAATGGAAAGCTTGCGCAATCACAACAGCATCCTGGGACTCTGATGGAAGAGGGATATTCTGTGCAGTGCCTTCATGACATGGCACACCAGGCAGCAACTCTACCAACTTCTTTCGCATGTTTTCCACAGGTTCAACCGCAGTTACACGGTATCCCGATGCTACCAGGAGCTGTGTCATAACACCTGGTCCTGCGGCCAAATCTAAGACTTGAGCTCCTTGAGGAACGATCTCAACAATCTTTCGTAGAGCTGTTTCGGGATAGGAAGGTCGACTGTTTGCTACAGTCCATGTGAATTCAAAATCCTGGCAATGGCAAGAACGCATTACCATACGCTTCCACTTGCAAATTGAATCCGGTAGCTGCGACTTGATGCATTTCAAATGAGCTTAATGGAGTACGAGACGTGCTTCCGACGGAGATGCACTGCCCCTTTTAATCATATTCTGCACCTGTGGCTGTGACAACGGATTAAACTTATTCCACGTTTGCCTTTGAGTGGTTCATCACTTGCTGACTCACTGTTCCACACAAGTCAACCTCCCCAACGTCATGTGCAACGATGCTGTGTGTTTTGCCGTTTGTAAATCGTTGCGAGGTTTCACGATACTGTGAATAACAGGTTGATCTTCGGATGTCTAGGTTAATGCTCATATTAGATGGGGCTACCAAGGCATTAAGGTCCCGGAATCAGGGAATGCATTTACTGTGTTTTTCCCATTTGTGTGCATGTTTCTATTTTTTATTTGCGGAATGGGATTCAAGTTTTTTCGAAATCCAAAAAATGATTTTTGCATAATTAGATGAAATATTTCGCGGTCAGACTACCTCGATCCTTGCATGGACGCAAATTTTATTTAGAGTAGCGTGAAAAATTGTTCAATAAACAGTATGCTAGTCATCAGATGTCCAAGGGATAGAAGACTCCTTGAGAATAAATAACGGAACCACCGATCAGAACGTCTCAGATCAGCTCAAACTAGATACGTATTACATGTTCTGTTTTATCTGTGGGAGCAATTCTGCCCATAAAACTCCAAACAAAAATAAGCAATGCAAGATTGTCATGGAAACAAGAGATATCCAAAGCAATCGCGACTTTGTATCAATAAATCCAAGACATCAAAAGCGAATAATGACAGCAAACATTACTGTCTCTTATTTTATAATGGTCATCGGAAATTGATGTTGTTAGTGTAAAGGCTTCAAAGCCTTGTTTGTACGTTTGTCTTTAATTTTAGCGTTGGCATCTGCCAACCTGCTGGCTGTGATCTTAGGGTAATGGTATCGACCTCTGTTTTTTACACAGTCATAGCCACGTCGAACATATCCTATTACTTTGTCTTGGGCTAGGCAATAGCATTTTACTTATGGCAGAACTCTTTCAAGTCCCGTTTTCTCTATTGTTGCAGAATATATAAGCATAGACCTGATAAATAGTTGCAAAAATTTAGAGGCTATCTTTGAGCATGAGGTGGCATTACTGCCATATCCAACGAAATTGAGCAGATCATAGTTGATAACGATCGTAGCAGGAATCTACTGAAAATTAGGGTTCTATACAGTTAAGTTCTTATATTTCAGCTGGAACCGAAGTTAATCAAACTAGGGTTCCGTACGGTTCGGTTCTTCTCGGTTCTTCGGCAGAACCGAATCGAACCGTCATAGTGAAGGAACCGAACCGACCTAATCAAACTAAAACTTGGGAAAACGAGAAAAGGACTATATAGGAACCTTTTTACTGGAAAGCCAAGGAGTATAAAACCTGTATATAATGTGGTTATTGTGAAAAGAGAATAACTTAACTTCTGTAGAAAATACAGTCATCGTAGTTCAAAAACTGTTTTACATTGAGATTAGCTTGGCATTTCACTCATTTCAGTTGGCTAAGATGAGCCTTGGTTTTGCGCTCTACTAATTCATTCAGATGATGAAATGAGCATTTCGTCATTAATGAATTTCTATGGAGATGGTCGTAAATCAGGCAAATGGTATGCGCTGGATACGGTAAGTGAAATGACGTACGTACTGTATCCCTGTTTTGACTTCTCGCAGTAGCAGCAAAAGGCCGTAGAAGTTACCCAAAATGGATAGCTGTAGGATCTGTTCAATGAGATCATCGGCCTTGCTCCTCTTTTAGAAAGACAGGCCGTATTATCGTTTGAAGCAAAGCTGTCAACCTTTTAAGTACTTTAATTGTCAAAATGCCAAATTGACAAATAGTATAAATACTGAGAAGTCTCCTACAATAAAAAGTCAATATCTTTTTCAATACAATTTTCTGACACTTATAATGGTTTTCAAACGCGGTGAATCTTCCAGAGATCCTCGAGGTGCTCTCTCGGATAGGGTAAAATTACTATCGTTTATTGTACCCTGTGTCGATTAACCTTTGTCAGCAGGCAATGACAGAACGTATGTCGATAGCACGAGAGTCATCTGTGATGTCGCTAGACTCTATGGCTTCAGGCACTGACCTAGGAGAATCTGGATCCTTCATGCTGGATACACAGTCTCAAGAATCTGTTTCAACTGACATTGATAATGACGAGGCCAAGGGTAGTTGGATTTTAAAATTCAAGTATGGCGAGCGGTTCGTTGATAAAGATGGGAAAAGCCGGATTCGATGCCTTCTTTCTGGATGTGGTGGCAAGCATTTTGCAGCAAACCAGTCGTGCACATCTGAATTACTTAAACATTTACGCGTCAAGCACGATGTCACCAAGGATCATGGCCCTCATGCAGGCAAAAATAAACGGGTTCTTGGTGCTCTCGACAAGTTTCTAATTGGCACAAAACGACCTCGAACTTTTGACAAAGTGCAGTTTCATGAGCAATTTGTCAAATTCCTTATGAAGGCTAAGCTACCATTCAATATCAGCGAAAACGAGGAACTACACACATTACTTGAAATGGCACAGTCAGCACCAACGGTTGATTCGGTGAAGCTTCCATCGGCAGACACAGTTGCCAAAAAGGTTTTTTATTTCCATCTTATCCATACATGTTTGACTTACAGAGAAATAGACCAGAGAGCAGTATTTGCGTTATAAGGACAAGGTTGCCGCTTTGTTGAGCAAAATACCAATGATATCCTGTACCATTGACTCTTGGACAAGTCCTTTTCGTCAAGAATTCCTTGAGGTTACACGTCATTACATTTCCACATCAACTTGGACGATGCAAGAATTACGGTTGGGCTTTGAGCCTTTGAACGGTCCACATACTGGAGAAAATCTGGCGGAAGCATTCTTAACAATCCTTAAAGAGTTTGATCTGTGTGAAAATCTCTTTACTATAACCAGCGATAATGCATCAAACATGCTAAAGATGACACAGGTTATAGAAACACGCGCTATAGAAAATGGATGGGTAATTAGATTGATCATATAATTCCTGTATACTTATAATCTCTTGCAAAACTAGCCTTTCTGAGCAGAGTTGCATTATATACCTTGCTTAGGTCATATTATCAACTTGGCTGTCCAAGACATACTGAAGATCGGCCTATCAGCATAAGCACCAGAAACTGAGGACAAACTTGATAATAAACAGGAATCCATGGAGACAAATGTCATCATTAAACTGTGAAAAGGCATTAACAAGATAAGGTACAAACGCGCATTCATTTTTCGTCTTCGCTAAATAACTACTTACCAGATCCTCACCTCAACAGATTGAAAAATTCAAGCATATTCAATTAAATGAAAAGTGCTCCGACCTCATACTTATAAGCGACGTTCATACCCATTAGAATTCGACGTTCCAAATACTTGCTCATGCGGTAGTTTTGAAGGATGCTTACATGGCAATGTGTTCCAGTTTGCCAGAGCTGAATCACTATAAACTTACGGACCATGAGTGGACATGCATTGATCAAGTGAAGAATCTGCTCCATATGTTTGATGTCATGACCGAACATCTTTCTGCAAGCAAATCCCATGCGACAATCAATACAAGCATCTTATTTTACAATAAGCTCATGGACTCGCTGGAAGATTTCGCAGCTGATACTCAGAACTATATGGAATTGCAAAACGCTACCAGGATTGGATTAAAAAAGCTGCAAAAGTATTACTGCAAAACGGATAATATGCACATCTACGCAGTTGCCACCACAATGGACCCACGTATGAAGTTCTCATGGTGGTATCGAAGTGGTTGGGAGGAAGAATGGCAGGTCCTTAGCCAGAACATGGTAAAGGACACTTGGTCTAGTTTTCCGAAAAAAGGAGAGGCCGAAGCTGTGGTTGACGAAAAGATGAAGGAGGTTTATGACTTGTACGGAATGCCGAATACATCAGACGAGCTAGCTGATTACATTTCAGAGAAAATCTGCACTCCTACTACATGAGGTAACAAAGCCTTGGAATTGGTATACTGGCAGATGCAGTCACATCGATGGCCAAATCTTGCTAACATGGCGGCACAATATTTAGCTGTTTCAGCAATGTCAACGCCATCTGAACGATGCTTTTCAGCATCACGCCTTTTACTTCCCTACATACGTAATCGACTAGACCTACATGTTATAAAACAGTTAATGCTTTTAGAATCTTAGTCATCCTTTTCTTTTGAATAAACTAGATCTGATTCAGAATTGTGCTAATTAGTCTAAGTGAAAAATGGCTTTGGTTCTTTGGTTCCTTTATAAAGAACTGACTTCAGTTCCAGTTCTTTAGTTTTTTTGTAGAATACTACGATGCAGTCATATTGATAGCCAAATCTTACTAATATGGTGGCATAATATTTAGCTATTTTAGCAATGTCAACACTATCTAAATAATGCTTTTTAGCATTATGCCTTTTACTTCCCTACATATATAATTGACTAAACCTACATATTATAAAACAGTTAATGCTTTTAGAATTTTGGTCATCCTTTTCTTTTGAATAAACTAAATTTAATTCAGAATTATGCTAATTAATATAAGTAAAAAATAGTCTTACACTGCGGTCAAAAAAAGATTCTACCATCGGTAGAAACTTGGTGGAATCTGAGATTCCACCACCTTTCCACCACCTTTCCACCGCTTTTCCACCATGCGGTGGAATCTCTTCAAAGGTTTGTGGAATGTACCTTCCACCACCTTTTCCACCACCTTTCTACCCCCCCCCCAAGTTCAACAATTGGATGAACTGCTATATGACAGAGACCATTACGTTGATGTTATTGGATCAAGTAGTATGCATTAGAGGCTAACGTTTTAGTTTCATTCGACCATATTCCTTTATTCAAGCACTTTTTATTGGATTAACTTGCCTACAACGATACATTCTATTGGAGCTACTGATTTTTATCTAGTCTATCCGATTGGATGTTCTTTTCGTTGTGTACATTATTTTAGCCATTAAGATACACTTCTTTATCATATACAAGGAAGCTTCTTTAGCTATATATATAGGAAAAAAACAGACACTTTTATTTTCTTGGAGCTATGTAGCGTAATGTACTAACAAATAGCTAACTTTATGCTTAGTTTTATATTATCTTACCTAATTACTGAAGGTTAAAGAAGCATAGCTTTTAAAAATGACAATTAGTAAAACGTACTAAAAGCTAACACACAGTAGCATACCTAAGCCAGCATGCAATAACGAATGGCAGCATTACGTATAGGCCTACAAAAAGTTACCTTGCCAAGTAATTAAATTACGACGTAAAAAAGTATCTGTACCATTAAAAAGTATGTCATCTTTCTCTGTTTCCATTTTGTTAAGAAACGAAAGCTACTCTATATAATAATCAAAAAGTCAAGATTAGTTACATTTAGGTCAATCAATCAAAATACCTTATTAAAAGTAAGAAGCAAGCTCTTCTATAACGTAGTGATCATTCTAGCTATCAAAAGAAAAAAAGAATGAGATGCTATGAAATGAAGATAAAAGCTTACCAGCAAAGGGTATGCTTTTAGATCAAGGTTGCATATTATTAGGATCATATACTAGCAACGTTTTCAAAGTGAGTTTTCTGATGAAGAAGTGGTAAAACACTATGAAACAAAAAATGGTATAGAGGAAAAAGTTTGCAAAAGAAAAGGATGAATAAAAGAAAAACGGGGATAACTCTGTAAAAAAAAAAGAAACCATGTTAGAAGCATGTGACATAAATAATTATGCAGTTCCTGGGAAATGTGAATACACTAGTTTTGCTGTGGTAACTTAATTTTGTATGCATGTCTGCTACAGTAACAGCGTTTGGGGGGAGAGAAAAATGTGGTAATATAAGAAATTCTACCACCTGGGTGGAAAGTGGGTGGAACCAGAGATTCTACCATATGGTGTAAAGGTGGTAGAATCACCCTTCAACCACAGTGTTAACTCTTTAGTTCTTTAGTTCTTTTATAAAGAACTGACCTCAGTTTTAGTTTAGTTCTAAGAAAAAATCAAACTAATTTTTTTAGTTTGGTTCTAACTCAGTTTCAGTTATTTGGTTTTTTTGCAGAACACTAGTTATCACACTATTTAAGTTATATAACAGATAAACTTTTTAATATTTTTTTTCTGACTTTATTTATTAATTAATAACAATATCTAAATTAGGAATAATCAGTTTAGTAAAGAGATATTGCTCGTATACCATAGCAAGTTTTAGAAAACCATATAAACTCTTTATTTAAATCAAATAAAAGACAGTTATCTTGCAAATAACTTTATATCAGATATACAAACCTTAAGGTTTTATCCACTGACACCATCAACAAGTCAGTTTGTCCGAGTGGTTAAGGAGCCAGACTTGAAATCTGGTGGGCTTCGCCCGCACAGGTTCGAACCCTGTAGCTGACGATTTATTTTGGAAATTTTTGCGTTGCGTCGGAGCCAGAATTGGTGCGTTAACGCAAAAGTCACTGAATCCCATCCCTGGGATTCGGAATTCTTTTGTGTCGATCTTGAGATGAACGAAGGAATTGATTGATTATCGAAGCAGAAGAAACACAAAAGGGCGATGTTTAAGATTATATCATGCGAAACATAATCTATGGAATTGTTGCCCTTTCAATCGTCTATAAAAGTATGAACGTCATCGAACTCCGTCGCACACTTTTATCTTTTGTTTCTGTTTCTTTACAATTTTTATATTCCGGCTTGATCGGGAACTCGCGCCAAAACAGTAATTGTGAATCAACTCTACAAAAACAACAGAAAGGACTGTCGTTTTCTTTTTATGCTCGACATGATCTGGACTTGCTTCGCGTAATTGTTTTCGGACAAGTCCACTAGGGACCCAAGGCAAAACAAACAATAGAGAATAGAATGTAGACGATTGATGATTTTATTCGCTATCAAGTTCTATAGTAATTTATATTATTTTCTAACGTGCCGCAGTGCATGGCGCAGTCGATGTTCCAATTGACCTTGTAAAGATAAAGCTCTTTACCGCAGTCGACATCTTCAGTTGATGAAGTCTCCCATATAAAACAATTGCTGCATTCATTGTTGTTCTGATTGGTTAGTCGATCTTTGGTTACGACATTTCTTTTGATCTGTGTTGTCTCCTAAGTTGTCATTTCTCTTTATCTGAGTTGTCTTCCAAATCACTATAACGTAGTCGATTGGTTAAACTCACAAGGCATCAAAGAAACGATGGGATAATGTAATAAGAGAGCGGAAAATTTTTTTATTGTATTAACTTCCTCTGACGGACGGCGGCAAAATAAATTGAGTGAGAGGGTATTACAATAACTATATTAGGCGCTATATATCTAAGACCGGAATGATAGATATATCCCTGAAAAACTACATGAGACTTCTGTGTTCAAAAAGAGAAAACTCGAGGGGAAGAAGGTCAATGGCCAGGTCCAATGTGGGAAAACTGAGTCTCATAGGTCGCATAAATAGTATAGATCGCATAGAAGACGTACAGACATTGCATAGTTCGAATAGTCAAAAGCCGCAAAAATTTCTGCAGCTATTCTATCCCGTAGTGGAGGTTGCAAGAATAAAGAAACGAACCTTCGAAACAAGCGTCCTCGAAATATTGAATACAGTTAAATTTCGTAGATAACCCTCTTTACCCAGAAGTCTGTATAAGCAAGGAAGGACAATCGGGAGGTGATATTAAGAAAAATAATATTGCGCATAGTATAACCGCAAATGTCTCATGGCCTAGTGTCCATGATTGCGCCGATCTCGCTAGGGCTACAACTTCTTGCTGTTTATCACATTCTAGAAATGTGATACAATCGCAGGTTTTGCTTATGTATATAGACAAACCAACTTGAGGCGTTTTCTTTTTTTCTTCTTCTTTCTTTTTATATTTTTGATGATGTTTGCACGGCCAACGTTTTGGCAAGATCATTATTCCTTATTGTTACTGACAGATACTTTTTATAAAAAGTGATATAGAAAGCGCTGCAAACAGTTTATTCACTTTTTCTTTTTTGAGGGAGTGTCAAATGAAGGTCGTAACCACGATATTGGCATATCTAGCATCGAGTCTGTATTACTCTCTTGTTCAGCATCAAGCTGATGGTTAAGGTTCGCCATATCTATGGTACTCTTGAAAAATAAAAGAAATATATTCGTTGCTCTTGCTCCTTTTTCGCCTTTGCCAAACACTCTTGCGTTCAATCAATTTACTGTGGGCATATACAGTATCTGCCAAAAATAATTTCGCAAACTACGAAAATCGAAGTCGCAGTCCAGTGGAATTATATGTCGCAACAAATGAAAAAAAAAAAAATTCAATGCCCTCCTTTTTCTGCTTAGCTACCGCTTTACTTCATTCTAAAAGTGCATCCACATCATTGAACTCTCCCCATGCCCACTGTTAAACAGTCAAGAGCAGAACTCGCTGCTGCCAAGGTTGAAACTAGTAGGCTCAAACAACACAACGCTCAAGTTTACATAAATGCCAAGTCTGTTGAATCTATTTCCTCTAATACAAGCCGTCCATTCAATCCACATGCCTAATACATATCGATATCTCCGCAAAAGCTATCCGTCGCATCAGGGTTCCTGTCCGGCCTGCTGTCGCCCGCTTCTTCCTTGCAAAAAGGCTTTTTTGATACTCACACCCTTCCCCGATATTTTCCATCCCCCTCAATTTTTATCAGGTTGATCTAGACCGGGCGGACACAATTATTATTTTTGCGCTCATTTAAACCACTGAATAAACCCAAGAAACTAGATAGTGCTAGATTGAAACTCGATGTCATTCACTCAGCTCGAAAAAGAAAGTAATCCACAAACCTCTATAAGACGCATCCAGAGTCTGTAAGCTAGAATAATGACATATCTAATGCTCTTAACAATCTATCCCCTAGGGAAATCGACTTCTTAATATCAGAATTTGAGATGCACTGCGAGTTGTCAGGATGTCCTAATTGCAAAAAGATCATTAAAGGGGACTTTATGTATTCTTGCACTTTTACTGCAATGAATATGATCTGGGTGGGTGTTTCAACCATTATTCCGTTTATCTAGCAGAAAAAACCCAATGAAAAGCATGTCGCCCACTTAGTTTATTCTTCTTCACATGTCGTTTTCGTTCTTTTCCCGCCGTTTTCTGTGAGCATGAAATAATTTTTGATTTAAGGTAGACATTGAAGTATTATTGATGAGAACAGTACACCGAGTTATAAACTACATCCACACGTGTAATATTTATGTAACATTCCATACAAGTCCGTTGTACAATGAAATGGAAATGACATAAACTATGTAAACTTTGTTCGGATGCACCCAAAGAACATCGTTTACAACTTCAAGGACCGTTACTGCAATTATCTTCGATCGCGACTGAAAGAAGTGGCTCGAGTACCAGTTGGTTAGCCTGCTCCAGATCAAGGAAGATTTGAGGAATTCATTCAAGACATTATCCATTCTGTTCATGACAGAATTCAACATGTAGCTGCACAGGAACGACAGCCGAGGTTCCAATACATCGCTGAAGCTAATATCCGTGAACAAGTCAACAAGTTTGTGATCAATATGATGAATCGATACAAAAACTCCATTGAAGCATTTGATGGAGACAGGTGCCGACTTGAAGTTGAGAATCATGCAACGGTGCCCCCAGGATCGCCAAGAAACAGGGACAAGCTTATCACTGCTTTATTTCAACAAATCTGGGGCATGTCAGTCGATATTAGCGAAGCTGGTGCTGATCAAAAAGATTTTGAAGAACATGAGCAAGATCGAGAGGAAGAACGTCAAGCAACTGGCGACATCCTTGCTGGTTTAGCAAACGACGTTCATACCCAGATTGAAGATTTCATCACCGATGAGCGTAATCTCCAAGTAAAAGGCATTCGAGTGTCCGAGGTCAATCTGTCTGAATGTCTTGGTGAGAATGGGAGACAAGGAACAAACGGTGGAAACAATGGTGAAGAGAACGTTGATGAAGATAACGAGGATGATGTGCTCCACCGAACTTATGGAGGCACACTTTCCAGGGCAAAGGCTGCAAGATTGATCCCGTTTATGATCTACTTTCTGGAAAGGCGAGAAGATAATTCCCAATCTTTCGTTTTATGTCCTCTCCAAGCACATCATCGTATCGCTATCCCTTCCGATCTTTCCTTTACGACAACTTTGCTCGCTTGCATTGAGAATTTCTCTCGTCCTATCATTCAGCAATTGGAGCAAGAATTAACAGCTGGTCCCAATGATCGACGCATTGCTGAATTGACAAGAGGTAAGTAGAGGTTATTAATTATATGTAGTTGAGCAAATTCACTTATATTTCGATTACAGGGAGAGACAATCTACAAAATGCATGTGTAAGACTCCATGGCATCAAGAAAAGAGATCCATTCAGCGCACTCTTCGACATCCGTCGGCAAGCTACCATTACAAAAGACGGAAAGGTTGATGTCCGAGACCGGGGTTACATGCGATGGTTGAACCAGCGAATACCGGGCAATGAAAACAAGCTTCGTTTCTCTCGACGTTGTGTCTTTCACACTGACGGTGTTCACCTATATTGTATATATAATGATTGGCTCAGGTCACGTCGTGGAAATACTACATGCAAGTATTTGACGGAGATCAGACGAACAACAAGAGAGAGGTTGAAGGACACATGGCAAGCTGGCTCATCTGGATCAGTACGATTATCTCCAGCATTACGATGGTGTAGTTTGGTCTGGACTTTGGAGAAGTATGTGCTGCTGCTAGTGTGTTCCGACCGAGGGAGCCTGGACTATACGGTTCCCAGCTCACTATCAAGCGAGGCTATCTGTATGGCAGCAACTATTCCAAACCGCGACTGGCTAGAAGCTCGCAAGGCTGCCAACAACATTGACGACATCAAGGCTGCTTTAAGTGAAGGATCACCACGAAGCACTTATGACAGATATCGGGAGTACCTGCAACAACTCAAGACAAATGAGAATGGTCTTCGGTTATGAAAGTTTTACTCCAACCGATCTGTCCGTTGCAGGATCTGGGACAATGCGATATCTCAGAGATCGTGTCTTGAGAAGGCTTGCTACCTCATCACGAATCAAGCTAGGCGTACTTTCGACATGAATCACGAAATGGATGATAATCGTAGACCGTCGACGAGCCTCGCCTTGTCTACGCTTTTGGCTTAGACGGGATGAGTCGAAAGTCAAGACGAGGGGGTTTGGCGCCTATGGACCACAAGATTGCCAATGCTTTGTACCGGAAGACCAACCAGAAGAATCGAAACAAGGACAGACAACATGCCGACGTATGCACTCGAGTCGATGAATATCTCACATCCAAGGTGTGTTGTCGTTGTTCCAAGGAAGGCCAAGACCGATGTATTGGCTTTTTGAGAAGACCTCCTACGGCAACGGTGCAAGACAGAGCTCGATTGGAGAACGGTCAGGAGAAAGTGCTGCGCGTCGTTCAGTGTGCGAACTGTGATCGTACGTTCCACCGGGATGGTAATGCAGCAGACAACCAGGCTACCATTGCACGATACATGCTACGGTTTCAGCAGCGTCCTCGTTGGTTCATCCGTTCGTCAGGGCGTCTGGAAGTGGCTGGCGAAAAGGAGGCGACGGTGATGACTGGTCGTGCAGGGCTTCAACAGAGAGCTAGTGGTGGAGAGGTGACGGAGGTGCCTGAGATTGTCGAACCTTGACGACACCCTAGCGAAGGGATAGCGGTGACAACCTTCTAGAAGAGCGAGCTAGTGGCCGAGAGGTAGCGGGGGCACAGGAGGTGCCAGGGGTTACCGAGCCTCGACGGCGGTCTAGCCAAGAAGCGGTGGTGATAACCCCAACTGCACGACGTCGAACAAGAGCCAGCCAAACCGAGACTATGGTTGAACCACCCAGATCTCGCAGACGAATCAGCCGACGAGAAGAAGAAAGACCAGAATCGTCTGGAGCTCCTTTAAGGCGATCTGAGAGGCAGCAAGCAAAAAGGCAGAAAAGGATCCACGAGTCAAGTGGATAGGGCTTTTACGCCCGGTATTTAGTAAGTGTCATTGAATACTATTGTTATTTTTCTTCTATTACTCATCAACTGAAATTTATACATGCGTCTGGCATTCACTTGGCGGGAAGATGGGTATGGCGTCGTCAGTTTTATGACAGGTATGTAAAAATCGGTCAATTCCAACTCTTATAACACGACAATTAATGTAATTTGTTAGCGTCAAGCCCAGTTTCCAAAATGCGCCAAGTGAATTTGCTAGATGCAACTTTAATTTTGGAAATAAAGTACATGGAGCAATACCTAAACAACTTAGCTCAGTAAAACTTTTCGGATTTATCAGCCATTGTATCCATAACCATTTATAAAAGAAAAAGAGGAAAGACAAAAGCAATAGTGGACCGATCGCCGCCTTTGCAAGGTAACAGCAAAACACATTTGCCACCGCACATGCAACGGGTATTGTCATGGCATAGGATAGCCACCAAGCTCACGGGAGCCACTCGCAACAAGATGTCCACATGACTTACAAGGTCCTTCGGTCATGTTGTCACCTTCCAGCCAAGTCTCTTGTAAAGAAGATGCGATATCTTTACATGATGAGAGAGGCGGGGGATTATTCTAATTTAATTACATCAGATAATAATCTTGGCTGCGCTGAAATTTTCGTTCCAATTATTATGCGAACTTGCTCTCGTGTCCAAGGAACTCTATAATTATGGCTTGCCCCGAGACTTTAAGAAGTTCACTGTACCCTTTTCGACAGAAGGCGATAGACAATTTTTTAGTAGATTTGCTGCACAAGATTGGGATCTCATAAACTACATCCGGGCTACTCATCCTCAGCTTGAGAAACAACATAAAGGCGATGTAAAAGAGATTGTGAGCGACTATCATACCGATCTGGATTGGTTAAGTAATCAGAGTCTGCCTAAACAATTAAAAGCATACATTGGAGATCTCCATAAAAACATAAGTAAGCGTTTGTCGAGGGCAAAAAAAAAGACTGGTTTGCAACAGCTGCATTGCTAGCTCAACGACACAGAGTTGACACGTATCATGGAGAGAATTCAGCAAGGACCCACCAACCATATATCAGCTGAAGGTTCCGTAGTCGCCTGCATTTCAAACATGTTTTGGTGGTAGTATCAGTTACCCATCTCTAAGTGTGCGAAAACGCAGGCGAGAAAGGGGAAGGAAAGTTGCGAATTAATAAATCCATGTATCAAACAGCAGGATAGACACAAGGGTTACAAACGTCCAGGATGTAGCCATGATGAAAGTACTACATCCAAGCGTCGTTGTGACATGTGATAGTTAGCAATCATACCTTAAACTTATTTTAACGTCACCCTTAGGGGAGCTTATTCTGATGACGATACCGAGTCATCAAGCAAAGTGGAGCTGGCACGGACCAATTCAAAGTTGTCATGGTCAAGCGGTGACGCTCATCCAAGGCGACGGTCTCATTATGATTACGCAGCCACTGGTGGAACTACTGATTGTAACCTTTATCATGAAAATGCGCGGGTATGTTATATTAAATATTTGCGTTCGATGATATACTCTTATACTATTTACTAGTGGAATTTAGGCGAAGCCAATATTTCCGAAGATTTGATGACATACAGACTGAAATCGATAAAAGAAAATCAAAAGCCAAAATCTCTATCTGATGGAAGGATACTGTAACTGTCCTGGAGAGAACTTCAAGCTTCATAATCAGTACTGATACCTTTCACTTAGTCGACAACAGATCGTTGAACTTCGTCTTTCTTTTTTCTCGTAATTGTCAACGATCCTGCATTTCACATCTTCCTTTGCTCGTACAAGATTCTGTTTATCAACAATTGCAACACGATGAATCATGATTGAATATTCCTTCCAGCGGGTTGGTATGGTGCGCAGAGCTTATTAACAAATATGAAGTAAATGTAGGGCTTGAAATGGGCGGGCCTTAACCGGTCGGGTCATAGCTGGGCTGGGCCAAAATCTTAACCCGGAGCTCGCCACACTAGGCCTATCACACTAAGATGTGCGCATTGACCCATGGGCGAAGTCGGGCGGGCCATATCGGGCGGACCAATTTTATGGTCGGATCCCGGCCCACTGAGTCCCGTCCGGCAGATATCCGGTAGGGCCGGGTCAAATTCCGATGCTCTGAGTATATGAAATCTGCATCCTAATGGACAATTGTAGAAGCTCAAATCAAAACTTTCATAACCGCGACAATTGGCCAGCTAAAGAACTTGCTGCTAAATTCATTTTGGACGCCATTATAAGCAGAAATAAAACGTTGTCTTTGGTTGCATATATTTTGGAAGACTTGACACAGAAATGCATTACATGGTCAGAAGATGTACTGGTTGAAGACACATTTATCCGTCAATACTTGTCAGCTTTTAGTAATTATTTATTTTGCCGAGACGAGAACTTGAAACATAAATGGTAGCTCCCATTATTGAGAAACCACGTTGCTCATTATATTGGTCTTATTACTTAATTTTTGCTAGGGCCAACGCGATGCTTGAGGCATGTTTGACTAGCTCGGCTAGTTCTTTTAAGAGCACAGTCATGGATGAAAAATTTGAACCCGATTTACCTCCTATGTGGATGTTCATGGTCGTAGATTTGATTTGTTTTGTGCTGAAGTCAAGAAATCAGGTGGTCGAAACGGTGACCCTTATACTGACCTTGTGAAATTGGGAAAAGAAATGAAATTGATGTTAGATGCGTTAAGTAAATCTGAGGTCCCAAACCCAAAAGTATGCGGCCTGTTGGTTAATTACAAAAAATTTCGCCATGAGGAAAGGACTCATGTGTTGATATTTGTTTTGCTAATCAATTGATTGATTTATTAGGGTCAAGTTGCAAAACCTATCGCATGGATTTGAAGTATAAAGCTATATATCGTCTTGTTCAACTTGACGAATTTGAATTGGTTACTAGTATCAACAGTATGCTTCAAACAACGTTAGTTATTGAAAGTCTTCTGCAGGTAAAGGTAAAAGCACTGGGCGAGCGGGACATTGAATATGACGATATTTCGTAGGAATTGATTCTCAGTACTGCTCAGCGGGTTGATCAATGGTTTAAAGCCAAGATTAACCATCAGCTTGACGCTGAACAAGAGGGTAATACAGACTCGATGCTAGATATGCCAATATCGTGGTTACGACCTTCATTTGGCACTCCCTCAAAAAAGAAAAAGTGAATAAACTGTTTGCAGCGCTTTCTATATCACTTTTTATAAAAAGTATCTGTCAGCAACAATAAGGAATAATGATCTTGCCAAAACGTTGGCCGTGCAAACATCATCAAAAATATAAAAAGAAAGAAGAAGAAAAAAAGAAAACGCCTCAAGTTGGTTTGTCTATATACATAAGCAAAACCTGCGATTGTATCACATTTCTAGAATGTGATAAACAGCAAGAAGTTGTAGCCCTAGCGAGATCGGCGCAATCATGGACACTAGGCCATGAGACATTTGCGGTTATACTATGCGCAATATTATTTTTCTTAATATCACCTCCCGGTTGTCCTTCCTTGCTTATACAGACTTCTGGGTAAAGAGGGTTATCTACGAAATTTTACTGTATTCAATATTTCGAGGACGCTTGTTTCGAAGGTTCGTTTCTTTATTCTTGCAACGTGCAAAAAAGGAATTTGCATGTTTAATCCAGACTTGGCAGTCTGATCTTGCCACTTTCCTTGCAGACTCATAGATATGGTCTGCGAGTCGATCGTCTGCTTTCAATGCATTCCTTCTAGTACCTGCTTTCGCTTTTAACCAAATTTCTTCAATCAGGATTTAGAAAAGGAGAATAAGGCGGGAGATATAAGCATTTGTAGCCTTTATTCTCGATCAGCTCACGAACAGTTGCTGGCGTATATATTGGGGCATTACCCACCACAATATAATGTCCTTTCATATGTGTTTATAAAGAACATTCATTACATTTGAAAGGTGACTCAAATAACGTTCTATTCGTGAATTCATTCGGCCATTGACCTTTTCTTCCTCTTTCTCCTCGAGTTTTCTCTTTTTAAACACAGAAGTTGCCCGTAGTTTTCACAGAGATATATCTATCACTCCGGCCTCAGGGATATATTGCCTAATTTAGTTACTGCAATACCCTTTGCAGTTGATACGGTGCCTTTGGCTGATGGTCCCTTCAAAGAACGACCAGAATTCCTTGTTGCGGGAAGTTTTTCCAACCTTTTCAAAGTTATACGGCATCTATTGACTGTGTGCCTATAAAACGCAGATTATGAGACATATAACCTTCAAATAATTCACAAGGTCTTTCATTAATATCAATCGACACTATGGGAAGTGGTTCCTGATGTACTGGTTTTCATTAAGTAAAGAAATAGTACATCAGGAACCAGAAATAGCTCAATAGGAACTGATAGAGACCAGAAGGAACCCACATTTCCCATAGTGCGGAATAGTAATGTATATGACAATGTAGTCTAGAAGAAATAGAGAGGGAGGTTTCCTCTGCATTCCAGGCAAACGCCCTTCCTCATCCTTATTGTATGATTTGAAAGTGTGGAACCGTTGGGATATTATACCCGTGATTGGTGCAGCATCCTTTACTGTTCAACCTTTTTCAATTACCAAATCAAACAGGATTTCTATTTGCTGTGGGGTACGTCGCCCGCATGATCCCCTTGCTCCAGCTTTAGCCACTATTTTCATGCTTTGGCTGCGCATGTCGGCTTTTTGAAATGAACAATGTCTGCTAAACCTTCCCCTCCACCATCGTCAACCGATGATCTAACATCTGCCAACGTACGCATATACACAAAGGCATCATTTACATAAATAGCCGCAAGCATGAAATTGAAGGTTTTATGAACAAGTAATGGTTTCTGCCTTTAATAGTAACCATGTAGTCTTCATTTGAACTAGGGTATTATCCATAACTTGACCAGGACTTGGGATTAAGTAGAGTAAAATCGCCGTCTGGTTTAATGCGATTCATATCATAAACGCAGAACAGTTACCGAAGATACCTTTTCCATCATTTTTCCTTATTTCCATTGATACGGCAGACATAACCCAGCATCTGTTATCGCATTAGTGAAAAAATATGGACCAGACGTTGCTCTCTAGAGCGTTTTATTGCTCGGATTAGTGCCGCAACTATACTGCTAAGCAACAGTACGAATTGGTTGGCAGCGAGTAACAACTAGATAGTCGATCATGAAGCAATAACGCAGACAACCATTGCCCCTGTGATTGACAGGATAGTGGCTAGTGATGCACTCATACGAAAGGCAGCACTATCAAGGAGAAGATGAGTTGGAACCAGCTTCCACAAATCGGACACATCCGTTATGGTTGGCAGATTTGGATGCTGACCTGGTAACAGATCTGATTTGACGGTAACTGGGTGCTTGGTTGGTATACCATTTAACTCGTCCACCAAAGCTAAGGCTTTCCCTTCGTCATAGAAATCAACTTCAATAAAATTCGGTGTTCTGTTGAATGCCTGGCTACAAGCACTGATATGGTCAGCTAACGATTGTGAATTGGTGACCGTTGCCCTGTCTTTCCGAGGGATTTCGATCTTTCCCGAACCGAGAGAAATAACACCATACAGAAAGTGGTTCAGTAGATACATCATATTGTCCGCATTGTCAAGGCCTGCGGGTCGATCGATTGTACATTTAAACGAGTGTTCGTCCGTGTTATCGTATGGTGTCTCAAACACGTAGGAAAATTGGTACATCAGCCTCCAATGTTTTATGCAAAGTAAGAGTCCTCAATTGCGAAAAATGTCAACTGAATAACCTACCATGGTATTTCTTCGATGTTCGCTTGCGAATCAACAAAGTTCACTACCCGTTTTCCAGCATCAATCATGTCCTGTAATGTAGGCCACGGTTGTGATAAATTAGGATGGGTGTAGACATAGGGCATGATCGAACTTTGACTATAAGCGCTCGCCAATACAGTTGCTTCTACATCATAAAGATTGTTCCACATGATGGTGATGATTTCTGTAGGATTCTGTTGAAGCCATCTGGCAAGCTCGTTTAATGTATCTTTGGCCGGGCCTGAATCAAGAATAGCACAAAACGTGTGGCAAAGATGGATCTGCTTTCCAATAGGTACAGCAGAAAATTTGAGACCACGGACACCATCTTCCAATTGTTTTATAATGGGTACACTTTGTGTTGCTGCCACGTTAAGACCATAGGCATAGGAATCATGAGTAACGAGGTACGTAACGTTATTGTACGGGCGGGAACATAAGTCGGGATGACCATTGCAGCTGTTGTCACTGTAGACAGGAACAATAGAGAAAACAATGACAATAATGCAAATGACAAGGAGCATCAGAGATAGAGAGACACAGAAATAGAGAGACGGATAGAGAGAAAAAGGGATAGATTGTAGATTCAGAAGGAATTTAAACGGGGTTTTTGGATTTAAGTAAGTCAGAGTTGGTTAGGAGTCTTTTTGGTTCAATCAGTAATTTTTCGTTTTTCTGTGCTTGTCAAGTTAAAAGAAAAAGTTAATATGCAGCAACAGGAACAACTGCATATTCCAAGCATATAAAGGAGAACGTGTGGATCGAAAGCATAGACAGTACCTAGAACATTGTACATGTGCTTTCTTGGGTGATAAGAATAATCCGCAGCATGTAATCAAGCGTCTAATAACAAGAGAGATTTCACTGCGGCAGACAAGCTGTATGTATTTAATATTTTCCAGGTGGCCACTTATGAGTCATGATTATCGTCGTTTCAGCACTTTGGCAAAGCCGCTGGAAATCAATATAAATCGGGATTTTTACGCACTATCAAAACTTTTGAGAATTTTTTTTTGTTTTTAATAAGCTTCTCTTTCGAAACATGCTTGATATCAATCTGTTACTAGAGGATCGTGGTGGTAACCCCGAAATTGTCAAAGAATCGCAGCGAAGACGCGGTGCTAACGTGGAAATCGTCGATGAAATCATCGCTCAGTACAAAGACTGGGTCAAAGGTGTCATATCATATAAACTTATATTGTGATGATTGCTCTAATTGACATACGCAACGCGAATAGTTCAATTCCAGAGCGAACAAAAGAACAAGGAAATCAACGCCATTCAGAAGGAAATCGGCAAGAAATTCAAGGCAAAGGAAGATCCTTCTGAGCTTATGAAACAAAAGGAACAGCTTCAAAAGGAAAAGGACGACTATGTCACAAAGGCTAAAGAGTCAGAAAACGCTTGGAAGCTGAAGCTGGCCACTCTTGGCAACATTGTCCACGCATCTGTACCCACTTCCATGGACGAGGTAAACGCAAAAATTTGGATAGCTCTGTTTCTTTCGCTTACATTCTTCAAAAGGACAACAACGAAGTTATCCGTACCTATTTCCACAACGACGTGACACCCACCAAGCGTACCGATATCTTGTCTCACCACGAAGTGCTTGCTCGTCTGGACGGTTATGACCAGGAACGCGGTGCCAACGTTGCCGGTCACCGTGGTTACTTCTTGACTGATGTCGGTGTCGATCTCAACTTGGCTATGATTAACTACGGCTTGTCTTTCCTTGGAAGACGTGGCTATAAAAAGTTGATGACTCCCTTCTTCATGAGAAAGGAAATGATGGCAAAAACTGCCCAATTGAGCCAATTCGATGAAGAACTTTACAAGGTATGACTGAAGAGGATGGTATAGGAACAGTGAATAGGGGGATCTAAGTGGGAACTTTTTGAACTTTAGGTTTCGGGCGACGGTGATGACAAATATCTGATCGCCACTTCTGAGCAACCTATCTCTGCTTTCCATGCTAACGAATGGTTCGAAAAGCCTGCTGAACAATTGCCTGTCAAGTGAGTTAAAAAATTGAGGATTCACAGTCAGTTCAATGTGTGAACGCATGTTGATGTAGGTATGCTGGTTATTCTACATGTTTCCGTAAGGAAGCTGGTGCTCACGGCAAGGATACATGGGGTATCTTCCGTGTCCATCAATTTGAAAAGGTCGAACAGTTTGTGTTGACTGATCCTGAGAAGTCCTGGGAAATGTTTAATGAAATGATCGGCCATTCGGAAGACTTCTTCAAGTCTCTCGGCATTTCTTATCGTGTCGTTGCTATTGTGTCTGGTGCTCTGAACAATGCAGCTGCCAAGAAGTACGATCTGGAAGCTTGGTTCCCTTACCAAGGCGAGTACAAGGAGCTGGTATCCTGCAGCAACTGCACTGACTACCAGTCGCGACGTCTGGAAATCCGTTGCGGTGTGAAGAAGATGTCTGATCGTGAGAAGAAATACGTGCACTGCTTGAATTCCACTTTATGTGCGACTGAACGTGCTTTGTGTGCTATTCTCGAAAACTGGCAGCGCGAAGATGGTCTCGAGGTTCCTCCTCCTTTGGTTCCTTACATGGATGGCCGCACCTTTATTCCATATGTAAAGAAAGCCCCTGCAAAGGCAAAATAAGAGCATAAAATAAAACAAGAAGGTACATACATTGCGAGCATTCAATTTCCTATTTTTCTACTGTTTTACTCGAGTAAGCAAATAACGAAGCGAGTTGTGGACCTTTTCAAGTTCCTAGGGATGAGGTCAATTAACCAAATAAAAACGCCTTTGTTTTAGACTTACCTCGGCGACTTCTGCCTGTCCCGGCTGTTCATACGGATTTTCCTCTGGATAATCCTCATCCTTCTCATTGATAACTCCTTGTTTGTATTTCTCGTCGATGACTTGTACTCTATCCTAAAATATAGTTGTTATTATCAGACAGCTTCTTTTATTTCCAAATCGTGCGCATTACCTGTAGTTTTCGTACTTCGTCTTCACTAAATTCACGGTGGTACATCTTTGTACACTCTTTTGCAATATCCATCAACTCATGATGGATTCCGTCTTTCCATAACAAGTGTTAGCAGGTACATTGTTAAGAAGTCGTTTAGCTTTACCAAGGTGCTGTGGTGTTGGCATGTTTACGAATGAATAACAGAAAGACAAAAGTTGCGGTAAATTATTCTCTACTGCTTTATACAAGGATTGCTTTGTTTCGCTTTAATGAAGCTACAAGAGACAAAGCGTGGGTTTTACTATGCTTTCTATATTAATAATGGTTATGTTTCGCTTGAATGCAAGAATATGATGATGTAAGACGGAAAAGGTTTTAGGGGGAACTTTCTTAATGTGGATCATGCCATGGTCTCCACAGCCTTTAGTTTCGCCAGCTTTGTCCTTTCAGCTGGACAATGGGAATGCAAACCAAGTAAAGCACAAGAAGGATCAAAGCAGCACAAGTACTATATAGCAAACAATAAGTAAACGAAACGGTACGGATAAAGCGGAGAATATAATGGCCACTTACTATGTCCAACCATCGCCCAGGGAGTTGCGCACTTGGACAGCCAAAAGAGAAAACATCATGGCCATGACGTTACGAGTAAAGTTTGAAACAGAAACCACTATAAGAAATCCGACCGGATGATTTAGCCCGTGTTACTGATATCAGTTCTACCAAGCGCTCACCTGAGGCAGACAAGGGAAGATGGGTATCCACGAGGTAAGTCGTACCCACGGTGGTGGCGAACATCATACCAAAGGCCATGATACAGAAACCAAGCAGAGGAACAAACCAGAAAACTTGGTAACGCAGCGTCCATCCATAGATCAAGTGGCCAGCGATAATGAAAGGTGCAGCAATGTAAATAGCCAATAAACGATCTTCCTTCTTGTTGGCATTCTCCTTTTGTTGTGTTCTCCAATTGTAAAGTTTGTCCGAGACCATACCACCGACGATACTACCAAAACAGTTACCGATACCACTAGCAATAAAGCAGAGACCAATGGATCCGGTCGAGAAGCCATAGTTGGAACCAAAGCCGACAGGTAACACCGTGATGAGCAGGTAGAACCAACCAAAGGTCACCGCCATGGGGATATTGGTCAGAATGACCACGGGTCGCAACAACAAAGCCAGGCTTTTAAACTTGATAAAAGAGTAGAAAAGAAGCAAGTCGAGTGTGTATCAGCAGTTTTGTTCCCAAGTGCATTATTTTTTTTTTGTTCTTCTTCGACGAACTACTTACGGGATTAAACTTGAGGTTAGCCAGTTTTTCGCGGAAGGTCACGGGTGCAGGTAGATCAGATCCAGAGGGGTTGTACAATGTTTCATTCAAAAAGAAGAAGTTCAAAACCAAGATGATACCGCCAATAATCGTTTTGATATAGAAAATCCAGCGCCATCCAAGGTATTGATCGACATACCCTCCAATCAAAGGAGCAATAGCAGGACCTAGAATAACACTGAAAGAAAAAGGCAAGATGAGAAGTTCAGTTGGTAAATAAAAAGTTGTATATTTTTGCCTTACCCAAGCATAAAGATACTCATGGCCTTGCCACGTTCACGCGCCTCGAAAAGATCTGCAACTGAGCCACCACCCACAGCCTGTCCTGCAGACGCACAGATACCCTGCAGTAAGCGCATGGCAAAGAAAAGTCCCAGATTGGTGGAGACACCGCAGATCACAGTAAAAACAGTATAAAGCACAGAGGAGACAATATAAACCCATCTAATGAAGCATTTAGTTTTCGATGTTGACAAAACCTTTTCCTTTTTTTTTCCCACAAGGCTTGTATAGCTTACCGACGACCGATTTTTTCGCTTAACGGGGCCCAAAAAAGTGGCTGTAGGATGAATTATGAGCCTTTTTTTTTTAGTTCGTCTATCTAAAAACTATCCACTTACGGCAACACCCGTAACCATAATGAACAATGAGACGGTGGCATTAATGGTCTAAAATAAAGGGTTCGGATCGAATTAGCAAGGAGGGAACGAGACAAGCTGCGTCTTTATCTTTACGTACTGTTATATTTGTTCCAAAGTACTCTCGAATATCTTGAAGAGCAGGAATCTATTCAAATTTACGTTTAGGACTTTCTTTTTACCGAATCATATTATAGGAAATCACATACGTAGATAGCGGACGAGAAATAACCAATAAAGCAATTCAGAAACACAATACTGAAATTAAGCCATATTTTTCGTCGAGGCCATTGCTAAGAGAAAAAGCAGGAAAAAATTTGGTTTGTTAGATAATTTATAAGTTTGTATGATTGAAATGGTACCTTTGGATTTTTTGGATCAATTGGTGGAGCTATTTCTTTTTCTTCTTTTCCGCCTGATTCGACTGTGTTTATGGTAACTGAAGCTATGGATGTAAATGCATTGGTTGCCCTGATCTCTCTCTTTCTTTCTTTTTTTTTTTCTTTTTCCAGGAAATTGGATCCGTTCCCTACCTTGGCTTCGATAGGATTCCTCTTTCATCATGATACACAAAAATGAATAGGTGATACGAGGTAGTAAGGCGAAAAGAAGATAAGAACTGATTCGATTCAAGCGGGTACCAAGTGGGTACCATTTTATATACGTATCGGGGAACGGCAAAATTAATGACCGACCCTCGTTTTTATATCATCCGAGTGGCGGCAATATACATAGCATGCATCATTCCTACAATCCCAGCCATTCTAACGATCCGTATCAAGACTTAATTACCGAAGCAGACGTCCTGTCGTGTCTCCTGCTATTTGGCACTCCGAAATAATCTAGATAATGTTTGCAAGGACACTACTTCGCAAATTCGAGGCCATTTTCGATGAGAAGCATGTGAACGAGTTTCTTTCCGGGATTCTCCATGAACAGACTTTATGTCAAGTGGATAACGTTTGGTTGTTGATGTCCGTGCGTGTCCGATGTTCCTGTTAAGTTTTACCCGATCAACCCTTCATGTGATAATGGCAGATCCATGACGTCGATGAATTATGCCCTTTGTTAAACTTGTTTATGGTGTGCATAAGAGCTACAATGCTAAAAGTTCCCGATGCTCCAACTTGGCGCTTTGGAAGGAAGAACGTTTCTGACGTAGCTATACAGTCGCCGACCAAACAATCCATTGTTCTGTGCTTCTCTAATTTTTTCGATGTTTTGTGTCATGAGAGGGGCAGAGCAAACAGAAGCGCTGTTGTCTGTTTCGGGAAAGTCACTCGTTGAAGTAAGGTTTGCTTTTTCTTCAAATAAACTTTTACCCGGTCCCGCTGTGTGGGGAACCAGTGACATTGCGGCATAAAGGGAGGAATTACCCCAGATTGTTTGAATCTACGGCTTCCTTCACTTCGGCTCTTCCCCCATTTTGAGATATCGCTAACTATGGGATAAATCCAACTCGCGAACCGTAATGCTGTCATGATGGCTCTTTATGGCTTAGGCCATCGGTTATATCCTTCTGCTGGCTTGCTGGAGCCATCCATAGCTCTCTTCACCTTAAGCCGCCAAAAAAACCCAGCCAAAGCTGATAGAGAATAGAAAACTTCGTTTTCTTCGTTATCTCCAATAATTGGATGGCCGCTACACATCGTTCGCACGCTCTAATTTTATTATCAATGGAATGTCTAACTTCCCTTGTGCCCATACACCATCAACTAAGTACTACAAAGATTAAACTGAGGCAAACATAAACAGGCATAAGGCATTTCACGCTCATCTTCTTAGAAAATTGCTTGTCCTAAAGAGAGAATATCTCACATACATTGGGCTTTTCTCACGGAAGTTGAAGGCGCGAAAATGACTCACCTGTCATTTACCTGTTTTTACGTACCGATCGCAGTGCTTATTTACGCTTTTGGTTTTGTATGGGAAAAAGCGTACATATTGGAATTTCAGACATTAGCATGGTATGATGGGTCCTTTGGACGAGGAAAAAGCTTTCATTACGTGCATCTCTTACTCTCTTGGTTTGCTTAACATTATCACCATGTAAATCCCGTCCTCTACCAAAACGGTAACAATACTATACCGCTGCCCGAAAGAACGGTTTTCAGAGATGCAAAAAGGTTAGAAAAGAGGACCTAGTAGATGCTCGGTTAGATCATGTTTTTTCCACTTGGAAAAGCAAAGTAGAGATTGTCTAAGACTTGTTATCTTTGAAACGCTTTTAGACTTTGGTACTCAATAAGCCAGATAAACTGGTGAACCTCAGCATAATAACAAAGATCTTATTTCATGACCACGCCTCTTGTTGCCGGTGGGTGAAAATTAAAGGCGCCGATATCGTAGTATTTTGTCAATAACGATTGGTCAACCTGTCAGCTGCCGTTTACTTGCAGTTTGAGAGACAAAGGTAATATTTTCTGCATCTGATTTGTACGATGAGCATGTATGGGTAACTATATCTATTTCTGTGCGCTGATAAACGATGACACGAAACAAAGACATTATGTTGGACCTAGAAGCATCCGGGTTGATCCAAACATTTCATTGGTGGAAGCTCTAAACTTACAGACTTCCTATCTCTGTTTGCCTAAGGTAAAACTTTGGACAGTGTAACATGTATTTGATGCAAGGAAGCTGGAACGAATATAACAATACATAACCTCCGGACGAGCCGTTATGATACGGTTTAGGAAGAACGTTTATGCACAGCGTTGCGGAGTCTACCCATCAGTGCCCGACATGACTGAGTTAAAGTATTACGGATGACACCGATTAAAAAAAATATTCGCATGGATACTCGCTGTAGCTTCTTTGCTTTAGTTGACTGATGCAAAAGCGTAGCCATTTCCGCTTAGGCTTGCTAACATAATCTCGAAATGCAACGTTGGCAAAAACAAGATGCACTGCCATCCTCGGTCGTGTCCAAAAGCAAGCCTGACACACACCATATGAGTCCCAGTTGCCTTCTTTTTCTTTCAGGAACCTATTGAGAGCGGTGTGTATTACGGGATCATTGCATTATTTACCATTGCCTCACGGAAGGATATATCAAGAGACCAGTGGTAACTGATTGGAAGAAAAGCTTTTTGCTAGGACAAGGTACCAAACGAACAAGATGATCATGACTATCCGCGAATGTAAAAAGGCAGCTTAGCCGTGTTCGCTTAATCATCGGGCTTGACTCCGGTGGAGCATACCTAATGCTTTGTGGAGAGTACTGTAGGTTCTTGAATGCTTTACCATATGTAAACATCAACAACTATCAACCGTTCTGAACGGAATGTGAATAAATCATATGAACCTTAGAAACCCTCGGATGAACTTTCAAATTACACGCATCTTGAACAGAAGACTACTAGATAGGCATGTAGGAAAGGTATATATGTTAAATAACTGGTCAAATACTTTGGCTAATATCTTGCTTTGTTCAAGGTGTCCCCTCGGGGTTTGTGGAAAGAGTAAATATTCGGTTAAAGTTACAGTTGGCGGGTGTCTAAAAATGGTAATTAATGTCGGAGGTACATGTCTTACCCAAAAGCTGGCAATGAACTTTTATATAGCTTTTTAGCTTTAACAAGGGGTGTGGGATAATCGATGGATTCGGCTGAAGAAATTTTACTGCCTGTAAAACGTCGTATTATACATGTGGCCCACAAAATAGGCCATGAAATCGTCTTCGACTCCAACGAACGTAGCTGGACATTCGTACCTAGACAAGACCATGCGGCTATGTATGCCGGCATGGACTCGTTACGCGACGATTGGGATAGTTTTCTCATCGGCTGGACCGGTCGTGTTTACGAATCGTCCGAAACGCGAACACCATTAGACGTGTCAACTTTAACTGAGGAAGAGAAACTTGCCATTGCCAGTGATTTCAGTAAACAACACCACGGCATCCCGTTATTCTTGGACAATGAGAGCATCGCAGGGCATTACAATGGTTACTGCAAAACCAGTACGTTCAGTATCCTTATTTTTTTATTGTATATTCTTTTTAAATGATTCAGGCTAGTTATGTGGCCTTTATTGAATTATATGATCTGGACCGATGCTACGGACGGCCGAACGGAAGAGCGGCATTGGGAGACTTACAGAGCTGTGAATCAGCTCTATACGGACCATGTGGTGCAGAATTATCGAGAGGGCGATGTCGGTAAGAAAAAGAAGAGATAGAAACAAGGAAAAAAATGGAACGTTTATACATATGTATGTATATATTATATATAAGTTTGGGTTCACGATTATCACTTGTTACTGGTGCCTGAGATGGTACGGGCCAAAATACCTAAGGCGCGTATTGGTCTATTTGTCCATGCACCATTCGCAAGTTCAGAAATATTTCGCTGTCTCCCCAGTACGTCATTCTATATTACCCGGAAAGTACCCTTCTTAAACTAACCCACTTCCCCTTGCGTTCGAAAGAGAGGCAGGAAATATTAAAAGGAATGATGGGTGCTAATCTCGTGGGATTTCAGGTACGAAAAGAAAATGTGAAGGGTACAAGTCACAATGGTTAACGAAATGTGTATCTAGACATATGCCTATGCTCGTCATTTCATCTCTACATGTACACGCCTACTAGGACTTGAGTCGACACCAGACGGTGTAGATGGCGGCGCTGCCCATTCGTGCCATGTAGGAACGTTTCCAATAGGTATCGATCCTGTGCGAGTCGAAAAAAAATGCAGAGATCCCCTTGTATTACCCAAGACTAGGGCAATTGCAGAGATGTATGCCGGCAAAAAGGTTGTAATTGCTAGAGACAAACTGGATTTGGTCAAAGGTGTCCTCCAGAAATTGGCAGCCTTCGAAAAGTTCTTAATTGAATACCCACATTGGCGCAACAAGGTAGCACGGCTTGTCTATTGCCAGGATAACAATTGATATCTTTTATACACAGGTTGTCTTGATCCAACTAACCGATAATTCGACGAATGATTCCACGAAACTAGAACGTAAAGTGTCCGATATGGTCGCTCGTATAAATGGGACTTTCGGCTCTCTCGAATTTGCACCTGTGCATCATTTTCATCATCATATTCAACCAGATGAATATTATGCGCTTCTTTCTATGGCAGACGCAGCCTTGATCACGAACGGACGTGATGGTGTAAATACCACTAGTTTAGAATACGTTGTTTGTCAACAAAAGAAGCATAGTCCGCTGATTTTGTCTGAACTTATGGGAACTTCAAGTTCCATGAGCAGTGCCCTTATGGTGAATCCTTGGGACTACATTGGTGTAGCAAAGGCCATCAATGACGCTCTTCTCATGTCAGAAGAAGAAAAATTGTCGAGACAAACGGTATGCTGTTTTGCTAAGTCTTTTGTATTCGGGAACACTTAATCTTTTTTTTACTTGTTTAGCAACTCATGTCCCACGTTAAAACGCATACGGCCTCATTTTGGGCACATTCATTCATAAAGATGTTAGTGCACACTATACCCGACCAAAACAAGTTGACATCTTTACTGGACACAGAGGAGCTGCTATGCAAATATAAACGGGCTAAAAAACGGTTACTATGCTTCGACTATGATGTAAGTGTTTTGTGCCCTTTAGTGGACAATATCTTCTTACTTTTACCTACAAGGGCACTTTAACACCTATCCGCAAGACTCCCCATACCGCCTTGCCATTGCCTGAAACATTGGCCGCACTTGAGGCTCTCTGCAATGACCCCAAGAACGAAGTGTGGGTCATTTCTGGTCGAGATGAGGCGACATTAGAAAAATGGCTTGGGCATATTTCCAACCTGGGCCTCAGTGCCGAACATGGAAGCTTTATGAGATACCCTGGATCGAACAAATGGATGAATATGACAGAGCATGTAGATATGACATGGAAAGCCGATGTTGTTGAAGTGTTCAGTTATTATACTGAACGAACGATTGGGAGCTTTATTGAACATAAACGATGCGCGGTTACATGGCATTATCGTTTAGCGGATCCCGAGTATGGTGCGTTCCAAGCTAAAGAGTGTCAGAATCATCTAGAGAACGCTATCCTTTCGAAAATGCCAGTGGAAGTTCTTGTAGGGAAGAAGAAGTTAGAAGTTCGTCCATCAGTGGTCAACAAGGGCGAAGTCGTCAAACGGCTATTGAACGAAATCGATTTCTGCTTGTGCTGTGGAGACGATAGAACGGATGAGGATATGTTCAAAATACTTAACAGATCGACTATCGATAAGAAATTCTCTGTTGTTGTGGGTGCAGAAGACAAAAAGACGCAGGCCCTTTGGCATATTCCTACTGCGCAGGACGTAACAACTGCCATTAAGGCAATGGCGACAGCAAATTGATTAGCTGATTAGTATTGTTAGTTAAAAGCAACTCCCCTCCTCTTACTCTTGTTCCATTCACACCTTGTTTAACCCGTATACGCATCTCATTTATTCGCAAAATATACAACGGCAATTACACGAAACACACATGCACTTGCCGATTTGCCCATACCCCCTCGGTAACCGAAAACTATTCGTAACTCATTCTTAATGTGGAAGAGTCTTTGTTGCACTAAGTACCCTCGGATTGAGGTTTCCTTCTTCTTATACGATACAATTCCCAACACTGAGGTCACAGGCGCAAATAACCGACTGTGATACAGAGTTTAGCATTAATGAGCAGTTGATAGCTGGTTTAAAAGTTGGATTGGATACCCGCAAAACGTGCTCTATGCGCTGTAGTTATTGGATAAAATGGCAATGAAGGTTAGTATAAAAGCAATGGTACACTCTACTGTCAGCGTTTGCTACTGGATACTGTCCGATTGCAACAGTTTACATATATACAAACTGATTTGTCTTGTACAGAAGGAACGGTTATAAGCTTGTAGCTATCAGTTATTACTCAATTTTTTTTTTCCTTATCGCCGATCTTCGGGATGAGAGGGACGATCTCTGCGGACACAAACAAATCAGAGTTGTTTTTGCGCCATTCCAGGGGACCCATCTACGTAAACAGCGAACCTTGTTGCCAACATATCAGCTGCCAAATTTTACATACGTCTATCCGTATACGGAATAAATAGGGTGTTTATTTTGCTGACCGCTTAATTGTTTTAACCATAAAAGTTCTTATCAAAGCTAGCACTGCAGAAGCTAGCATCGCCCACGTATTGCTGTGCGGGATACCAAGTATTAGTCATTTAGAATATATAGCCAAGTGTGCTTATTATTTACCTTGATTGATGGAGTGGACCATCCACCAAAAGGACTAAAGTCAGAAAAGCTAAGGTTTTCGTCGTAATGCTTCAAATACAATCGTCAGCTTTCCCGAAAATAAAATAGTATGATTTATATACACTTACCGCATACCAGAGCGGCACATTGCTAGCCAAGTTATAGCTAGCGCTACCGGTAATGCTTTGCCATTGATAGTAAGAAGAATAGATACCCCACTTCCACCCGCTGCTATTTAAGGAGTTCTTGAATGCGACCAGAGCTATGAAGACCATATCAGTTTCCAGGATCTTAGTAGGATACACCACTTTGCTTACTATTTCGGTTGCTAGTAGTGCTGGGCCAGTTGTTAGCAGAAGGATCAACTTCGACATCCAACCAGAGGCGTCCAACAATCATGTTGTGTGCGCCAACATAGTTAATGATATCCTGAACTTGTGTTGCGGGAGATTTGCAGGTGCTACGGCCAGTGCAAGGGAACATGTAGATATCCACTTCGAGGCCGGCATTCTTGGCATTTACATAGTTCTGGTAACAGTTACCATCAATGGCTCCACCCTAGGTAAATTAAAGTCTGATGTTAGTGTATCTGCTGCCCATTTAACCCTTGTTTGTTTAAAAAAAAGTATTACCGGATTCTGGCCATAGGCTTCAATGTAGCAGCGAACAATAGCACGGGTATATCCATAGTTTTTAACACACTGGAAAGAGCTCTGGCTCGTCAAGGAAGAGACATCAACACCAACGTTGGCTGCGGAGACAGCGGCCACTGCCAGCACAAGGAAAGTCCACAAAGAACGGAACATTGTTCGTGAAGAGCACGATCTGTTACCAACAGAGAGACATGAAGTTTATATAGAGATTTTGTCCTTCTCTCGGACTTTTTCATCTCATGAACTCTCATTTCATCCTGCACAACTTCTTTGTGTTGTACAATGATTTAACCTCTTGGATCCCTCTTACTGGACCTCAGCATCATTTTACGAGTGTATTTGTGTGTAACTTTTTATTTGCATGAAAAAAGGATAGATCGGAATCGAGTTTATATTTTAGGGCATAATTCCTTAAAACAGTGGACAACGTTATGGCCATCCAAAGCGTTGGGTAGCACTAGATTTCATATTATTCTACCGGAGATTTTGGAATAAACGATAGAGATCATTTCTATACTAACTAGTAGCAAGCAATACCCTGTTTGGTTTTTTGTCCGTTGAAGGAGCCGTCATTAATATGATTTATCTTATGCTAGTTAATAAAAGAAAAAGGAAATATTAGCTCAATAAAAGGGCGATTAAGCTCGCAATGTTTTTACAAAAATGACAGGAAGTAGTCAGCACAGCCACCACTTGTATATCATTAGTGCTACACAGTTGTTAATAGATATCACACAGTGCCGCACAGCCGACTAACTTCCCAATAACATGCATTCCATATACCCATATGGCAATTGCCCAGAAATCGAAGTAAAACTAACTCGTTTAATATAATCAACCAACGAGCACATACCCACTATATCAAAAGGCCAGAAAAAAAAAGGCTTTCCAGTTTGGGTTGCTGCAAGCTACTGTCCATACAGAGTTATACGATAACAAGGATGCTAGACACCAATCGTGCAAAAAGAAACAAAAAAAGAATGGATGTCAAATGATCAGACAATCAATTTTTAGCAGTACTGATGATAGTCGTTAAATCAGACTGCAAGTTTCGGTTTTCCCGCTACTGCGATATGCCTTATCAGCAAAAATTTTTATGGTTTATCAATGGTCTTTTCATAATATGCATCCGAATGACAAAGGGTAGGATGGCGCATATCGCCTTTTCGTCCCCTAGCATTGGCAAACGGAATAACTAAATCTTCAATACAGCAAAAAGAAGAGATTCGATTGATTGCTTAATTGAATAATATAAAATCTGGCAAACTCCTGATATATCCTTACTTTGAATATGACCCATGAAGGACATGCTCGTCGGGACTCTCATGCAAGGTTATTGGTCAGTCATAGCTGTCGTTATCCTATGTAAAACCATTCTAAAGTGCTACCCGGATGCTGTTCGAATACGCATTGATACCGTCAAACAACGCATAGCCCGCTGCTTTTATACGTGTTGTATAATGTTACAGTGTAGCAAAAAGGCTACTCAAATTAATTGACAAAGGATTTCATCGATCTGGATGTGAAGCGAGAATTAGAAGGCAAAAATTCCAACGCGGAAGGACTTTTTGAATTTACTCGCAATGTATGTTTAAAACTCTGCAATTGCAGATGATGCCATGTTGCAAATTTACAGCAAGACAAACGATTGATAGGTTGAAGATACATTGGTCAACCTTGTGATGTAAGTACCTTCCAAGTCTATCAGAACGTTCCATTTTTCTCCTTTGATCAGAACACACGCTTTCCGTAAAGTAACAAAAGCTGCGTCCACATCTTGGCTTCTATCAGTATCAGAGGAGCCTACCTGAACATTTTTAGAGGAGAAAGCTGCATTTTGCAAAAGATTAATCTTACGAACAATGCTATTATCGTCAGATAGAAGGGACGAATGAATCGCCTCATTTATCAAGATCAATTTTGGGTCTCATGCTTAAGAGAAAACACGTGCTATATCTCTCCATCTCTGCGAATAACGCTATTTTACTATCGGCCACTACTACAATATTATTTAACAGTGTGAAGATTATCGCGGCAAAGGGTCACAGGACAAATTGGCTGGATTAGGCCAGTGTTCATGCTAAATTCTCAGTAGCAAACCATCTTTTGTTATCTGTTTAATAGAACTTGATTAAATGACTAAAGAGTTCCTTTCCGGACAAAAGGATTAGTATCTGTTCAATCTCGCTTGAAAATATAGTGTTCCGGTGTCCTTTTTCCCGGTTCTTAGGATATTTCCTTCGTTTTCTTACGGTAACCTGATTGTGTGTGACTGACAATTTGTTGGAAAAGGTTTGGCTATCGTATCCCATAGCTTTGCAAACGCTCACTCTGGTTTATTGGGATCATGTCGCCTAGCAACGTCACATCGCAACGGGTTGCGCTTGGCGATGTCACGCCAAACAACATTGGACAACTTCGTAAACTTCACAATGTCATTTTCTCTGCGAGGTATGGCGAGCATTCTCACAATGACATTCTGGATGCCGGCGAACTTTCCAAACTAGGTTTGCGATTTCTTTCTTCACGTGGATCATGCCTGACATGTTGCCTGTTCATTGCTCCTTTCTTTTTGTCTGTTAGTCTATTATAATGATGTATGTGTTGGCGCTGTTTGCAGTCAGAAAAATGGAGACAAGATCACGTTGAAATCGCTGGGCGTTTTGCAACCGTATCGTCGTCTTGGTCTAGGTATACCACACATTTAACATGGACTGCTTCCTGGTATTTTTTCTGATTTTTTTTTGTTATAGGTCGAACTCTGTTGAATCATATTTTGGATCAGGCGAAAGAGCGGGGAAGTGCATCGATTGAAGCGTATGTGCAGACCTCGGATGAAGATGCAGTATTGTTTTACAAGCATCACGGTTTCGAAGTGCTTTCAACCGAAAAGGAATACTTCAAGCAACTAGAACACAAAGATGCCTACCGTTTGTCCAAGTCAGTGGAATCTCAGCAATAGAAGAACGAATTTGGGTCGATTTCTCCCTTGCATAATCTTTTTCCCTTAAAAAAATAGACCATTTTGTGGGCAGTGCTCTTCGAAACAAATGAGTTATTGAATGATGCAAGATGATTGCGTTTACGATAGATACTAGTAGTGACAGACTTATCCCAAATCGGTTGGAACTATCACTTTTCACTAATTTATGATCTCAGCGGTTCAAACAGATTCCATGGTGCGATGTTAGCATCCTTATATGAATACGTCAGTTTTTGAAACCTCAGATTATTCTTCAGGTCTACACTTTTACATTTCAATTTCTTGTACGAAAATGGGCTGGTTGGTGCTGTTTAATAAGTGTAACTATTCTGGACCTATCAACTATGTCATTGATAAGGAAGTGCACGCTCTTAACCCGTTAGTTTACACGACATATTTGCATAATGTACCTTTGCTATGTATCCCACCAAAGCCAAAAGAGATTAGGGGAGCAAACCCAAGCGTGTCTATACAAGGCCTGCAGAAACCCAAGATGAGATAAGATCCTTCGACCCGAATTCTATATGTTATGAGCAAATATTTTCATTGGCTTGTCGGTGAAAGAAATACTTTCAACTGTTGGACAAAATACCACAGCATAATGTCTAATGCATTGCTTCATTTGGTTTCATGAAGATTCCTAGGGCTATCTTTTCATAACATATACCATAGGAAATGTCTGAGTCATGGATAAACACGCAGTTCTTGAAGAAGAGTTCATATTCATTTGTTGCCCTTCCCTAGCGCAAGCCTGCTGTTCCTGAATGTTGCTGGGCTATTTCTTTTTCCATAGATAATGATCTCTGCTTTTTTTTGTTTTTGATGCTAAATGGCGTTCAATCTTGACAAAATTACAAACAGAACTACTGAAAAGCTTAACGTTGTTGAACTGCTTAACTAAATACAGTATCTCCCAAAAACAATTTCGCAAACTACGAAAATCGAAGTCGCAGTCCAGTGGAATTAAATGTCGCAACAAATGAAAAAAAAAAAAATTAAATGCCGTCCTTTTTCTGCTTAGCTACCGCTTTACCTCATTTTAAAAGTGCATCCACATCCTTGAGCTCTCCCCATGCCCACTATTAAACAGTCAAAAGCAGAACTCGCTGCTGCCAAGGCTGAAATTAGTAGGCTCAAACAACACAACGCTTCACTTCTTGAGATGATTGGCTCAAGTTTTCCTAGACGCTAAGTCTGTTGAATCTATTTCCTCTAATGCAAACCGTCCATTCAATCCACATGCCTAATACATATCGATATCTCCGCAAAAGCTATCCGTCGCATCAGGGCCCTTGTCCGGCCTGCTGTCGCCCGCTTCTTCCTTGCAAAAAAGCTTTTTTGATACTTACGCCCTTCCCCGATATTTTTCCATCCGCCCTCAATTTTTATCAGATTGATTTAGCTCGGGCGGACACAATTATTATTTTTGCGCTCATTTGAACCACTGAATAAACCCAAGAAACTAGATAGTGCTAGGTTGAAAACTCGATGTCATTCACTTAGCTCGAAAAAGAAAGTAATCCACAAACCTCTATAAGACGCATCCTGAGTCTGTAAGCTACAATAATGACATATCTAATACCTTAACAATCTATCCCATAAGCAAATCGACTTCTTAATATCAGAATTTGAGATGCACTGCGAGTTGTCAGGATGTCCTACTTGCAAAAAGATCAATAAAGGGCACTTTGTGTATTCTTGCATTTTTACTGCTGTGAAAACGATCCGGTTAGGAATTTGAACTATTATTCCGGTTATCTAGCAGAAAAACCGCTAATGGAAAGCATGTAACCCACTTGTTTATTTTCTTTCACTTGTCATTTTCGTTCTTTTCCCGTCATTTTCTGTAAGCATGACATAATTTTGAATCAAGATAGACATTGAGGTATTATTGATGGGAACAGTAGACCGAGTTATAAACTGTATCTACATGTGTAATACTTATGTAACATTCCATCCAAATCCGTTATACAATGAAAAGGAAATCACATAAACTATGTAAACTTTGTTCGGATGCACCCGAAGATGCTGCAACTTTTACTTACTCTATTCGAAGACATACCAAGATAGCTTTTTACCGGGTGTGATGCAGACGAACTTTCAGATCATATGAAAGAAGAAGACTGTAGAAGACTTTAGCAGACAATACGTATTCTATAAAAGTTAAGAGAACATGATAGCCCCAACTGCACGACGTCGAACAAGAGCCAGCCAAACCGAGACTATGGTTGAACCACTTAGGTCTCGCAGACGAATCAGCCGACGAGAAGAAGAAAGACCAGAATCGTCCCGAGCTCCTTTAAGGCGATCTGAGAGGCAGCAAGCAAAAAGGCAGAAACGAATCCACGAGTCAAGAGGATAGGGCTTTTACGCCCGGTATTCAGTAAGTGTCACTGAATGATTGTTATTTTTTTCTTCTATTACTCACCAATTGAAATTTATATATGCATCTTGCATTCACTTGGCGGGGAGATGGGTATGGCGTCGTCAGTTTTATGACAGGTATGTAAAAGTGGTCAGCTCGAACTCTTATAACACGACAATTAATGTTATTTGTTAGCGTCAAGCCCAGTTTCCAAAATGCGCCAGGTGAATTTGCTAGATGCGACTTTAATTTTTGGAAATAAAGTACTTCGTCATTTCTATAACAGTAGGCGAAGGATTGGTATTCATAAGATCGGTAATTGCTCTTTTATATTCCTTGTTCAAATACGCTTACAGCTTATGTTTTTGCCGCCATAAAAGATGCTATTGGGATGTACGAACATGCTTCGCTGCAGTCGACACCCTTATACATTTTATCCCAACATTGATTTTTAGGAACTACTGTGTTAATCTCTGAGTAGCGGTAACTGACGGAAATCACTTGACTAACTAGATCTAAGGCTTGTTCTTGTAACCGATGGAAATCTTTGCTTTCTATTTTGGGGGAAAAGCAAAAGTTAATCTCACTCTCACGTTTTTCCCGTTCTATCTTTTTACGATAGGGCATTTACACACTATGGCAACTTTATGGGGTGTGTTGCTTAGGGATCTCTAAGGTTAGCAGGAGAAATAGCATGATAGAGTATTGTGTAAAGTGGTAGTCATGAAATTACCATTATCCAATTTGCCAATGAATATATGTTTTGCTGTCCCACAGGGAACAGTGATACGCGAGAAGTTAAGTTGGTTCCTGAAGCGTTTATTTCGTGAGAATGGAACACGATTATCTTGGCGTGTATTCCCAATTGGTTTACTACCAACTTTTTTTTATTTTTGTGGTCAGAACCACCGTTGCAATGATTTTGCAACCAAGTATTATTCAAGTCGAAAAGCTTCCCTATTGTATTAACCCCAACCATTTTCGATATTGGAAAGAATAGAGTGTTCTTTTTATCTTTTTAACTTAAGAAAGGGTACTGTATGAAAGACATTCCTGAGAGTCCCAGATCAGCTCCGGGACGGCAAGCTTACTGTCCGGTTGCACAGGACAGCCATTGGATCGGTTAAACAGTGACCGATTAAACGAGGGACCCTAAAACTGGATCAGCTGTCAAACATGATCTTTTCCACATTCCTTTTCGGTAGGGAATTCTCCGAAGCACTGCAGAGTCCGATGGCAGTGTGCCTGTAACACCTATTCCTTGTAGGCCATACCTGAATTAGTCAAAGTGATGCCTCAAACCTAAAATCTAGAAATTTTCTGGAATTTCTATTGCCACAGCGGCGTTTGATAAGGATATTTTCCCTGTTACAACCCTTTGGAAAGATTTTGCACGTTTTGCTTGGCAAACCGGAAATTAAAGTCACGTGCTTCGAAGTAGGACGTCGCCTTGCTTAGACCATGTCGCTCTAGATCAAGTCTCCTCATCAACATCTTACGCGCCAGGTACAGCATCAGCCCTTCCAAAAAAAAAAGAAGAAAAATCAATGTAGAACACTGTCGATCGTGTTTACATGATATGTTAATCAGAGTGTTAGTCTCCAATGCGAGGCCTTGTAGCTTCTACACTTGGTATAAGAATCCCTTCCGTTACGCTATGTTTTTGGCATAAAGTGAGAGTCTTTTTGAATTGGGAATTATCTCACTCGACATACTTTTGAAAGGACTGAATGACTGTTGTAGGAATGATTTGTCTACGTTTGGGTCTTCCTATTTTGTTATGCCTTGGTTGGATATAGGAAATGCAGGTTTCTACCAGTGTCTGCCTGTTCTTTTTGGACTATTCCGGTTGCGGATAGACTACTTTTCGGTTGAGCCAACAGAGTCCATTGAAAGCCAACGTTAAAGTTTGCAGCAGATTCCGAGACTGGAATGGCTTGACCAGTGTAGATATGTCTACCTCACTCCGCAATGCCTGGCTCAACATTTGGCAGCTGCAAATATTCATCGAAGACACACAATCTATCGGGTACTATCATCCTGCTTGTACATGCAATGTATGAAGTGGGATGATTCCACGGAATGCAAATAAAAACTTGATAATTTTTACAAATACATTGAATGATATCACATTGCAGATTGTCCATTTCGTTCGCGGCATGGGCAACACAATGAGATGATAAATCTTACACTAACTTTGCAAATGCTCTTTGTGTATTATTTTCTGTTCGATTGGTTGCTTATTGCTGACTTCATTTGAAGGACAACGAGACAGACTTGGGGAATGTTCAGGTGGGGGTAGACAAGGGCACATGATGGTTGCTTGATTGGAGGATACGGACTTTGAAAATGCTGTCAGCAGCCCTCACTATGGCTCAACAGATGTGAACCATGCATGAACGCCGCAGTGCATTTTTCTTGCTTTTTTGCCTTCTACGTCAGTTGTTTTTTTTTTCTTTACGTAGTCTTCTCCTTCTTTTTTTTTTATCCTTTTTAAATTCTCCAGTTTGTACAGATATCCGTTATGGAAAAATCTCAACCTATTATTATACCAAAGATACAACCTGTGAATCAAACGAAGAATCGATGGATTTGGGTACGACGCTTCGTTATGTCACTTGTTCTTGTGGCAGCAGCCATGTACTTATTGGCGCCAAGTCAACTATCGCAACTGTGGTTTGAACAATGCAATAAGAATGACAAGAAAGAATATGTGGTTCTTCAATCTGGATTTCCTCAGATGGACAACATGACAGGTCTGGCCATGAAGGATCGTACTGCCGCAGCCATTGCTTTTTCACCACGACCAGTCAAGACACAGCAAGAGGAAGAAGAACAAGAAGGATTTAGTAGTCGTAGCATTTTAGGTAGTGGTGAAAGTTGGTGGGACCGAATCTTCCATCGTGGTCACGTCCATCTGACGAATGTTCAGTTGCCTGTCCTCAGTCGACAACTGCAGTCTGTGGAGGCAGTCCTCTCTATTTGCACCACCACGCATGATCGATTTTGGCAAAACGTACCAGATACTATGCATTGCATCGCATCGATTCAAACCAAGGCTGATCCCGAAGCTGTGGCCGAAAATGGAGAAGAATCATTAGGAGTGATTGAATGGACACCAAGCAACGTGATTGTGCTAAAGAAACGTCAGATCTATTGGTTGGTAGTTCAATCCACAGGTAGTGAAGCTTTTACTTGGGTTTCTGCACAAGATGGGATTGATCCGTGGGGTTCTGCACAACAAACATTACACGATAACTGGAAACTTTTTTCCAAAAACGAACCTGTTTTATGTGCCATGGCCACTGTGACAGAACACTAAAGAAAAGAGAGAAGTCATTTCTCGATTTAGTTGTAGCACAGAAAACTAGTTGATAAATATGTGTAGTGCCAAGTTCTGGATTCTGTCGAACAAAAGGAAAAGAAGTTTTACTATTTCCTTATTTTTTTTTCGGCGCACCAACCGGAAACAGAAGTTCCTTATGAGCCGATGAAAAAGAGTTATTTTCTTCTATTTGGTTCGGGACATGAACAGGTGGAGTTGACTTGAAAAGAGTAAGAAAAAACAGTATAGCCGGATGTCCGAACCCCGGGAAAAATAATAATCAAGAAATAGGATTATATAGCATGATTGGGGAGTCAACTGTATAATAATACACTATACGTGTATATAGATTGGAAATGAGGAGGCTTTTTCTTTTACTTTAACGCTTCTTCCCGGTGATGAATTGAATAACGATCAAAATAAAGAAGAAGAAGAAGAAGAAGAAGGTTGGTCAATGAATTTCATCCATGAATTAAAAAAAAACACAAAGAACACAAAGGGAGAAGAATGTCATGACCTTATCAATACCTCTTGTTTCTTCTTTATTTATGCAAGATAAAGAGAAAATTTCATCGCATATGGTTCGAATTTCACATCATGGGTTTCATTCGAACAAAGAGAAAGAGGTTCGACTTAACACGTGAGTTCACGTAATGTCGGCAAGTCAAAAAGAAAAAGGAAAAAACGTTGTGCCGTCCTAGCTGTTTCCGGTATAATGTTGAAATTTTTTATTTTATTTAAGCACTCAATACATCTCTTCACATTTGGATCTTCTCCTTCCCTTTTGCACTTCTTCTTCTTTATTCCATATTTTTTTTTGCCGAGACGATATCCAAACTAATCTATTCAATTGTAAATTACATTCATTACTTATTATTAACTATTGATCATGCGACGCTTGTCCTCAGCATTGTCATCTTTCCACTATCATCATCCATGGTGTCTATACGACCTAAAGTATGTCTTCCTGATCGCGCTTCTGATATTCGATTTCATTATCATCCAATCACCCAACTTACTCGTACGATCAATCCTCGCTATCTTATTGATCTCGGCAACCATCCTACCTTATATTCGACGTTTCGTTGTCCCGGCCTTACCTATCTTGACTTGGTTGATCACTTTCTACGCCTGTCAATTCATCCCACTTGATTATCGACCAACCCATATCTTCGTCAACATCCTACCTACTTTGGAACGTATCCTCTATGGCGCTAGTTTATCCGAAATTATCTCCAAAAACACACATCCTATCCTGGATATCTTAGCCTGGTTACCTTATGGTGTCATTCATTTCTCATTTCCCTTTGTTCTCGCGTTCATCCTCTTTATCTTTGGTCCGCCAGGTTCTATCGACATCTTTGGACAAGCCTTTGGCTACATGAACATCGCTGGTGTCCTGACCCAATTGCTTTTCCCTAATGCATCTCCCTGTAAGTATACAAGAACAATCTTCCTTCCCATTGGGCCAATGATTACTTTTTTTCTATTTTACTTATCAAGGTTTTTTTCCTTTTTTAAACTTGTTCTCACCAGGGTATGAAATGAGTTATGGTTCCGCGCCAGCTAATTATTCGATTCCTGGTGAAGCGGGAGGTCTTATCCGAATCGATCAAATCCTCGGTCTTAATCTCTATGGATCAACCTTTGGCACTTCACCTCTAGTATTCGGCGCCTTTCCATCTTTGCATTCTGGTTCAGCGACAATTGAAATGCTATTTCTTGTCTACTTGTTTCCAAAACTTTGGCCCGTCGGCGTCATTTACACTATGTGGTTATGGTGGTCTACGATGTATTTGACACATCATTACCTCATCGATCTGGTCGGTGGCTCTATTTATGCCTTTCTGACTTATTTTGTCGCGCGTCCCTTCCTTCCTACGGTCGATCACGCGAAACGTACCAGACTCGATTACCTCGGGATCGAAAAATTTAGTCTCAAGACTTTCTTCCTTACTATTGAACGTCCACTACCGGAACGACAACCCATGGATGACGAAGAGGCACTCTTGAAACGCCAAGAATTATCCACCTCCTCTATTACTGATCCGGACCACGGTTACGTCTTTGCGAAACCGATCACAGACGATCTACCGGTCGCACCTTTGCGATTAAGGCATAGCGACTGTCCCACCACCATGATGGAGGAAGAAGAAGAAGATGATACGAGTAGTTATCTTCTTTCCCCCTTATCTCTCACATCTGGCCTCTCATCCACAAGCAACTCGGAGCCAAGTTCACCAATATCACCCAGATCACCTGTATCATCACCGCAGTTACCACTTGGCACAAAATACTAAACAAAACCGGATTACTAAATCAGGCTTAGGTTCAACTAATAATTTACATATTCCTTCCTTTTTTTTTTGCATCACATACTTGTACTCTACACAACAATTACTAGGTCATTTCCCGCTTTGATTCTATTTCTTTCTTATTGTTTGTATATCTACCTTTTTCCCCCTTCTTCCTTCTCTTGTTATTTTATTGTTTTTGTTACCTTATTACCTTACGTGTAATGCTAATAATAATAATGATCAAATTCAAAAAAAAAGAAAACCAATGTTTTTGAAAACTGTATGACGACAATATCTAGATCACTTCACTTAATCTGGAAGGGGTCTTTAGGTTATAGTTACACAAGGAACGATGAAGATTTCCGTGTTACAAAGTATCGAATGATGTAGGACAAAGTGACCACCGACATCCCTACACGGAGTACCGTGACGCCTATGATCGCTTTTCGTAGCAGAGCAAAATGTTCCTTTTCAGACCTAACCGAACCTTTTTAAGTCACATCTTGTCCCTCCCTTCAATTTTCAGAGCCAATCTTTGTCTCTTTTTGTTTACCGGGTATGATGAAATTTATCCAGTATCCACATAAGCCAGCGCAAATCGGCATGAGAATAACGAGGCATACGCCTAGCATGCTTTATAAATGCGAGAACCTGCCATGCAGGCCTCCCTTCAGACACCCTTTGGATCAAATCGCGAGTTAAACCCAGTGTCAATCCCCATAATCGAAATCTTCTAGTCGGATCGTCTGAAGGCAAATCCACAGAGGGGAACGTCACCGAACCAAACATATGACGCATAGGTGATAAAGACTTTTGCCGTGCTGACCGCGTTGCTGCCAAGGGTTGAGTCATGAATTGATCCACCGTAGAAGGAGAAAGAAAAAATGAAATCGGGACCCCTACATCCCATTTCTCCCTTTATCAATCGCACGGATATAATGATAGAGATGCACAAACTTACACTGAACAGCAGCCACTTCGGAAGCTTGTAATGCAAAAGACACATCAGGCACCACCTGAAGAAAAACTAGAAGCAATGGATTCAATGACTTCCATCGAGTTACATCTCACTTCCTCTTACCGAATGGTACCAGTATCATCAGTAATTGTTTGTTGAATACCGAAGTGATTTCCTGCGATGGAAGGGTACCAATGCAAATATAATCCTCACTACGTAAATCGATGCCAATCTCTTCCAACACCTCTCTTGTCACTGTGTCCTCGTCCGTTTCACCCGCTTCGTTTTTACCACCCGGAAATGCAACATGCCCAGACCATCTAAAATTCAGGGTCAATGCCTTTTTTTTTAAGGTTCCAGACAAAAAGACGCCAAGGTGCTTTCTTATTATTCTTTACCGATCACCCGCCCTCGTGGCTCGTAACATGAATAATAATTCGGCCTCCCCCTTATCATCCTCTTTCACCCAGGGCAAGTCGAAAAACGCCTCTACCGTTTCCGCTTTTGTGACAGGAATATCTGTACGTCCCCGCCGCCAACGGAGAACAGCCGCTACACAAGCTCTCCTGGGTGCTGTGAATGGACTCGCAATGGTCGATGTCGAGGCTGGAGGAAGGGGTTGACATAATGCTTTTAACACTTTTTGTTGTTGCGTGGGTTACAAAACCAACAAAAAAAACCCCACCACGGATTAGTTTCCGTAGTTCTCTTTACTTTTTCTATTTTCCTCTCATTGCTTTTTTTTGTTTTCGTTTACCTTCTTGGCTCATGTTGTCTACCATCAAACCCGTGAGAGACTAAGGGCAGAGGACGGGTTGCAAGAAAAAAAGTGACAAATCCTCGCATCGCTGTTTTTGGGTGCGGAGTTTTCGGCATGGTCAGCGTGCTATAAGCAATAAGCTTTCTGTCTCTCCGCTTTTCACTCGTATAAAAAGAAAAGACTCGTGGAAACCAATTACAGTATGAGATTCTGGCACTCGTTGAAATCAAACGTGGTTTTGTTAATTCTAAATTCAACGCAGAGGGGAGAAGGGAAAACAATGCAGTAACATGGGTTTCGGGTGCAGAAACCGTCCCTTTGATATGCATATAATCATTGCAATTGATGGTTTGCAACAAAAGAAGCCCAATTTGTTCAACCATTAGCGTCTCATGCAACAATTGTATTCAAATAATTAATTCGCTATGCAATACTTTTTTTGCGCCAGAAAGACGGCTAATCAGGCAGAAACATGTGCGAGCGAAAAGTTGCTCAAATTTGGCATCAAACACCGCAATACTCAGAGACTCACACAAAGTTAGAACGGTCGGATCATAAGCAATTTGTTAAATTTACATCAAATAAAACAGATACTAAACTGGCAATGCCTTATCTTATAAGCTTTAAGCGCAGAGAACCGGGTCTCATTGCCTGGAGCCGTGGGCAGGCCGCATCCTTTCATAAAAACGGGCAAAGTTGGGTGTTCGTGAAGCCATGGAATGGTGCGAAAGGGGATAGGATTGACAAGAAGATCGTAGGATAGAAATGGTTTGTTTATAATTTTGGTTTCTTGCTGTTTAACTTACACGGAGGGTGCTTGAGGCGTAGACACAGGACTGCAGATGAGTATGGATAAACTGATTACTATCAACAAAGGAACGCATGCCTTATCGCTTTGTTCTCTCTTAATCAGACAAGTAGTTACGCTGATCAAAGTGTCTGCTAAGAAAAATATGCCAGGGTAATGCACAATCTGTTGCCGCTGAAAAGTAATTTTATATTCCGTACATGTCTTCCGATGTCTGGTTTGAGAGTTTTCGAACCTATTCTGACGGGATGAACTCCAGACAATATCACGTCATCTTTGTCAAGGTTGTAGAGCGCAAATTGTCAAAAAGGACAGTAATGTAGACGCAGTTTGCTTGTTGCCAGCAGTGACGTCGATACGGGAGATTCAGCTAGCCTGTACTAGTAGTGCTATGTTTGGTTATCCCTATCAGGGTAGCTACTACGCTGTCAGACTATATCCCGATGAAAAACGCATAGGGATTTGGACGACTGGAAATCCTAAATGAACTGCTCTGGTCTACTTTTGGTTCCTTCTTAACGTCCAATCGGATACTGGAGGTGATCATAGCGGTCATTAGATTGCATATCGATGTTGGACTTCTTTGCATCCTTCGTCTTCAACATAAGCGGCCGAACATTCTCCTATCTCGACTATAGCAGTGGCATGGGACGCTTGACTTGCCGTGGATTGACTCCCTGTTAAACAGGCTCTGCCACGCAATATTAAATTATTTGCCAGGATGGCATATCCATTCACTTCATTTCCTATGAGACATCCTACCTACCAAAAAGTTGGGCGCAAGCATACTTGATCTGTAGCGATTGTTCCTAGCCAGAACTGAATAGCATGCAACTTTTGGATTGTTTTGAGGTGTGAACTATGTAACACTTTCGCAAGGGAGACATGAAAACCAAAAGCATCTCACAGTTTTGTCCACTTTCTACTTCATCACGTGAATTGAACGGCATTCGAAGGGTTGCTCTGTCCTTTTTCGAACATTTGCATGAAGCACGGCGTTACACTCAGCTTCATTGCTTGGGTCAGTCGCATATATTAAAAGCAATGGGATCAAATTCAATGCGGTCCTGGTAAGAAAAACGCTGTATGTAATAAAAGGGGACGCGCTGTCACTGACATAGAGTGAAGGTGGCTAATCATGCCGTGTGCACCTTGATGCATTCTATCAGAAGTGGTGCCCAATCAATCTATTTTAAGTATTGGGACACGACAACCTAGGGACCGGCAGCGATGCTCCGGACACGGTATAAGTTTATATCCGAGAAGCTATCTTTCAGTTGTTGATGGGATCACAAGGCCGGATGACAGATCGCGCTTTTACGGCTGCGGAAGGGTGGCCTGAAACTGTTACTGATTAGAAAATTAATCAAGTTTTCCGCCTGCGATGATGTTTGAAAGTACAAGCTTTCTACGTCTCTCGCTAAGTAAGGTTTCCATTTGCAAGAGCAGTCTTTGACAGAATCGTCGGTGTCCTTGTGTATATATATTGTTATACAAGCCAGAATTATGTTTATCCTTGCACTAGATGACTTATTGTGCCATTGTGATATAACAGAGTAGTTATTTTGACCTCGCAAAAACGCTTACCATGACCCCATTTTGTTTTATATGGTGTTCTTTTGTCGAAGATTACGTCAGTTTCTCGCAGATGGGTTTAGTTGGGTCGTGAAGGCTGTTTACCCAAAAGGAAAGTTTCTTGGTTGGCAAGGAACCAGTTTTTTCCCGCTTACCCTTTTCTGAGTAACCATGCCTGTGTCACTGGAGGAATGAAACCGCACATCACGGGCTGGTCCGACAGCGTCACGTTACGGCAGCTGACCTCGCGTCGAGATCTTACGAGAATTTTCTTACCATAAAAAAATGAAAGTATATAGGCTATATCAAACGAAAATGCATTCAAAAAACCCACGGCTTTTCAGGGCGACACCAAATTTGGTAAGTTCGTGTCTCATGGAATCCTTGTCAAGGCGGGGATTCGTCCAGCAGAACGTGAACACAACGTATCCATGGAGATCAACAAACCATGCTTAGTGTTAGTCTGAACTTTTTCTAGAGGTCTACTCCTGATTCATTGAAAATGGCCACAAAGGCTACACGGAGTTCGTCATTGTATTATTCATCCTAGTTGCCGCAACTATTTATTTACTTTTTACATGGATTATTCAGCAAATAAAGATATTTCCCGGTACCCCGACCTTGTATTGATAAAGGAACAAGAAAAATAAAGAGAGTGATCAGAATGATGCATAATTTATTGAATGAAGTGGTACTTGAAGATTGGTTTGGAATTGTCGTTGTCAGATATAATGAGAAACAGACAGGTGTCTTCGATTCAAGTTTTTTTCCCCTCTTTTTCCGTCTGTTTCTGAAGGGTTTTAATTTTGATGTGATGTGTGTATGTGATCTACAGGTCATGCTAATTCTCCATCTTCTGACATTTGTCGTTCTATGGTTTCATGATATAAATTATGTGCTTCTGCAATAATCTGATTGATCATAATGATGATTAGATTCGGTCCACTGCCATGACTCTGTACCACTTACGATAGACATGTTTATCCTGGGCAACCGGAGGAGAACCGTTCTGATTTCGGATTGTTCCAGATCTTCCAGCTTTTCTTTGGCATGGCGTAATATAGCTAAACCAAAAAAAAGTTAAGACGTTTGCTAATATATCTTTCTTGCTTGACCAAAGAAAGGAGACGTACATAAACAGACGAAGGGATGGAAATCGAGTGGGTCATTCATGGCAAAATAAGAGTCTAAAAATTAGGGACATAGGTGAGCCTTCTGGATTTTAAGTTGGATCACACGTAATTTACCCCATAACCGAACTAGATCTTCAAATTGCATTTCCCTAGCTAACAAGTTCGAAAGCCAGGATGTAACCCATTCATTCAGGTCGACCTCTTCTTCTTCGAAATAATTGCATCTACAGTTCATAGCGAAAATAAGCAAAATAAAAGAAATACATGTTTTTGTTTTGCCTATGATTGCTTACAGATCAGGAAGAACATAGCGGAAAAGTGTCATAAAATTAGCCACACGTTCCTTGATTGTGTTGCCGGTATAATATTCCTCTACATACAAACTGCGTGAGATCTTTGTTCCTTTTTCTTAGTGCGAGAAAGGGGTCAGGAAGAATCTTGCGTGTAAACCTACCTATAGCTTGCATGACTCGCTCGAAACAAAAATACGCGTCGCATTCCTTGTTTAAAGCATAGATGAATGGCGCGCACAATGAAATCATACCAGGATGGTATTCGGTATCACGATTTGCATTTAAATAAGCCGAGATTATGTTTTCAAATGCTTCCGCGTTGTGTTTTCCTTCTAGTTGGGGTACCCTGCGCTGGTATCGCGTCACCTCGCCCCGGATGCGTTTAGCTGCCTCCATGTTCACTTTGTCCATTTGGTTATATTCTTCGGTCCTTGCCTTTGACAGGCTCAGCTCGTGAGCTAAAATAAGCGAATGAATAAATTTAGTATAACTTCGCCCATTTTCGCTTAAAAAAAGAGTCTCTTACAGCGATCGGCCTGTTGGACACCCAATAGATACATCCAGACTTCCTGCACCGATTTAAAAAAGGGGAAAAGGTGCAAAGCGAAGGAAGGAAGGGAGGGTGATCAATACACTTGGCAAGAGTGCCAACATGAGCAAAGACTCACCCCACGAAGCTGGGCAGGGATACCATGACGGGCAAGGATTCGCAGTCGCTCAAGATCGACATGAACTTCGGACTGCAAAAGTTCCAGAAAGTCGTTTACAGTGGAAAGGTCGTCATCTAAGTTCATGATGGTTCGTTGGTTTGTATTTGATTGTCTTTGAGAACGATCCGCAGAACTGGGATGAGTAGAAGTTATTTGAAGCATAGGTTATGAACCGAAAGAATAGAGGGAAAAAGTGGGATAAAACCAACAACAAAAAAATTGCCCGACTAAAAAAAAAATACACAGTGCAAAGTGGGCCCGACAAAAGACCCAGGTCCCAAAAGTAGTACGTAGCAACCACGTTCTCTTTGGTTTCGGAAACCATATGAATCTGTATCTATATATATATATAGATATGTATAACACTTAACAGGTCAACGTATACACAAGACTAAACTTTAGTGTAGTCTCTCTATGTGTTGTTGTTTGGGAAACAAACGTCATTCTCCTCCATGGTAACTAACATTTCAGATGTCAAAATCTAACGCCCTTGGGCAATAAACAAAAAGGAAAATAATAACACCATCCGTCTCCTCTCAAAGCACCACCCCTTTTTTTTTCAATCTATTGCACCCAATACAAAGCAATCGTATACCTTCTGTTTCTTATGTATGAGAAGCCAGAAACGTAAACTTTCACAATGAATTACCAATGTCCCAAACAGTGGGCTTGGAATTTTTACCGCAATCATCGAGAATCTTTAACAGATATTTTATTGAATCATGATACAGCTATCATGCATTTTGGTTGTGCCTCGCAAAGTTGTCACACATAGCTGTGACACATCCACCCAACCTCGTTCCTTCACTTGCCTTTCCCTTCCTCTTTTCACCCCCACTCCTTCCCTATCTCTCTGTTACCCATACTGTCACTCTAACTCATTCAAACTTTTTGGTCCTCTCTCCCACAACAAAGTAAACTTGTCCGTATACACAAACACACACACACGCTCTCTTTCTATTTTCTCTTTCCTTGTGGACTGCGTGAATCCGAAATACTTCTTTCATAATGTCGTCTCCCGTCTTGTTTCAAAGGCGACCTGAATTTACAGAAGACACTGGTAATGACAGTAGTTCGTCTGCACCCACCGATTTAGCTAGCCATCTCTCCCATTCAGCAAGCGCGTCTGTCATTACTACCATGACCAATGCCAAGCCGCGACTTAAATCTTCAGACCAAATATGCACAAGCGCTGTCGCCGCTGCCGCTGCTGCTGCGGCCGCCATGTCAACCACACCTATGGTGGATACAGCTGCTACATCTGACACAACCGCTAATGAAGGGCAGGAAGGTTCCGAGAGTAGTAGACAAGCCATAGCAACCGAAGAGTCACAAGTAACCAGGGGTACAGAACCATTTTTGTTTTCTGATACGGATGTGGATGAGCATGATGATCCCAGTGACGATGATGATGAAGATAACAATAGAAATGATGATACAGATCATGGCGATAATGAGGATGAGGATGATGATGACGATGCAGAAGAAAGACAGACAATTGCTTCTGAACGAACGGTAGTGGATTCATCTCGAGCACAACGAGTTTGGGAAGCCGACCAACAGGCATCGGAGTGTCGTCGTTGTGGAAGGCGGTTTAACTTTCTCGTACGGCGACATCATTGCAGGTGATATATATTGATTTTGTTTTTCTACGTCAACGAAGGAAAAGCAAAGGATTGAGATATTTACATACTACTCTGATTATGGTAGACGCTGCGGTCAGGTGGTATGTGATCGATGTAGTACACATCGTTTGCGATTGCCAGTGGATGAGATCATTCAGGATCCTATGACAGATCCTTCGCATTATGCTTTTATTGCTATGCATCCACAGCGCGTTTGTACTGCATGTATTCGTCCCATTGCCAAAAGAGCTACATCGCCACCTCCGCTACGTTCTTCATCCAGCACATCGTCCAATCCCTATTCCCGCGGTAGTGGCGGCATGAACATGCGACGATCCGACAGTACTCAAAGTTTGATGACAGAGTGTCCTGTTTGTGGCACAGGATTTTTGGGAACTCGTAAAACGGAACAGGAACGACATTTAAGGACATGCCTTAATAAAGGTAGTCCTCCTGTCCAACCGATACGCTACGTTGGTAAGATTGCTTTTTTCTGGGAGGGGGAAACCTACTGAAGAAACACCAAGGGCAAAGATAAGCTAACCAATGACACAATTTCGGTTGTTATTATTATGTACTACGTTTAGTATACGAGTTGTCAAGAGACTCTGTCCAGATCAACGACGAATGTCCTATCTGTTTTGAGGATTTTGCTGCAGGTACGTTTTATCAATGCTTGGAATTTTTGCTTTGTTTACTCAGAAGATAACATTCAACATGACCTTTACTCAGGTGACAAGATTGCGCGTATGATTTGCCTCTGTTCCTATCATCAACGATGTCTTTCCCACTGGCTGTCAAGGGGAAAAGGCTGCCCTGTCCATTACGACGATTCATCTTCCGTTCCATAATGTCCATATAGAAATACTAAGATCGCTTTCTTTTCTTTTTCCTTTCTTTCGCCCCACTTACTCTTACCCTTTCACCTTATGATTCCTTTCTTCATTGTTCAAGATTTTGCATTTTTTTTTCTTTCCTGTCTCTCTCGCTCCTTCTTTGTAATAAATGCCGCCAATTGCTTTCATAGTAGATATATGACGGATTCGTTAGATGTTTTGATCTTAAGAATAAGCAGACATATCGTTACAAGTGGTCATCTTATTTATCTAACAGAAAGGGGGAGTTTATGTACAATGTAGCAAGGTTGTGTTGAATAATATATGTATCTAGAATTTATCGTCCAATTTCTCTTGGTAGCGCTTCTTCAGTCTGCGGGGCAATAACCAGCCCCACATTTTCAAGATAACGGAGGCGAAGAATCGCGGTTGACATGCAAGTGTTCCAAGGACAAGAAGCGTCAGGCTATACACAAGCAACTCAGTGACGAAAAAAGCAAGGTAAAAGGACCATGTTCCGGCTAGACAGAGAGGATGATCAATTTTATAACCTCAAAACCTTCTTTTATGCAATAAAAGAGAGGTATCCATTGTTCTCACCTTCCAACCCTGCATACCGCAACCCTGCTTTGGTAATGGCTACGCTGGACGAGCCGGTCATGGCAAAGACCATGATGCGCCAAAGCCAAATGAGATAGAACCATACATTGGATTCATTGCGTTCTTTCTGCTGTACGGGTTTTGGCAGTAGTGTTTCGGTTTGGTCCATGCTGTGTGCCATGATCCTGTCACGGTTCGCCTTACTTATTTTTGTTTCCTAGAGAAGGTGAGTGATCTCTTTCTCTCCTTTCTCTTTTTCAGTCACAATGATTTCGAGTGGTAAGAAAAAAAAATCCCATTGATATCGCATGAACAAACCACATGTCCTTAACTGTATTCTTGCTTGCATTCAACTAGAACAACTCACAGGTTTCCTTTTAGGTATATAGATAGCTTAATTCAAATTGGCTTTCTAAGCCAACGATGTTTTAGTGGCCATCTGCTGGGGGTCTACCAATCCTCTGATCAAAGCAGGAAGTGCAGGTCTGGAAAAGGTATCAGCAAAATACCCTGAAGGTGGATTGAAACGATGGTTCGCTGAACTCAAATACCTTTTTACCCGCTGGCAGGTAAAGAGAAATATAGAAAATAAGAAAGAGGGGAGTCAATCTCTTACCCCACCCCATCTATAGTATGTGTTGCCCTTGCTACTCAACCTAAGTGGTTCCGTGGTCTATTATTATACGCTTGGTCAATCAGGTAGGATGCTGCTCGAAAAAAGATATACGTGTTAGGCTCACTGAAAGGAGCAGATATGTCGTTGGCAGTTCCCATAACCAATTCGTTGACATTTGTCTTTTCTTTATTAACGGGATTACTCTTGGGTGAACCATTAGGTGGAAGAGATGCATGGCTTGGGATGGCATTGGTTATTTTAGGTGTTGTCATTTGTGTTAGTGGTCAGTAAAAAAACGAACCTTTTCCCCAGTAATCATGACTGGCAAGCCACTTTAAGAGGTCTGTTGCCTTGCATTTTTCCTTTTTATCTTCTGTTGCCGTTTCCAATGTCATCACAGTTAACCGATGATGAGTTCCGCGCTAAGCTAGAGGCCCACTTTGCTCTTTATCGTCTCAATCTACGATCGCCTCTTGTGATGCATGTTACGCCCGGATATTGGTACCGCGTTGATCTTTTACTGGTGAACGAATTAGGGTTATTTCGACGTGCCGACATTGAACCAAACGGTGTGGTTCAGGTGGCCTGTAAGCTATTGGAAACAACAACGCCTGTGCAGACGGACAATGATTGGAAAGTTGAATGCCGAGCGACAAAGGAAGGAACCGAAGCGGATAAAGCAGTGGCAGGATTCCAACGATCTGGCCGAGGCGCGTTTGAGTACCGGATCACGTCAACGACGTCTCATGCAGCAAAACAGGGTCCACGGTACCTCCATATTTACGTGGATCGGACGCACGAATTTCCGCATGACCCGAAAAATATCTTGCCGCTGATTGTTGGACCTATTTTCATTCAAGCAGAGCAAACTACAGATTATGCCACGACCAATGCTCCAATTGCAGACTGGCCAGAAAATACGCCCATGGTACACGATGGCTATCGGTTATTTTCCAATATCATGATCCATGAATCGTGGGACGCAGGCATACCCGGTAAGATTTGGGATTCTGCCCTAGTGATGTTAGGGTTCGTCAATTGTCTAGCAGAAACACGTCCTGAGGAGCTACAGGCTCGTAAAGTAGTGGACTTAAGTGCGGGGTAAAAAAAAACGCAGAGAGAGGAGAAACGGAAGTCTTCCTTGAGCATGGAATTTGATTTTAATCATTGCATTTTACTTTTTTCGTTGGTAGAACCGGTCTTCTTGGACTTGCACTGGCTGATAAGAGTAAAGTGATCATTACCGAGTTGGACGAAGCACTGGCTTTGATTAATCAGAACGTGGCATTCAATGGCTACAGCGATATGGTGCAGATACGGCCCTTACTATGGGGCGATGCCAAGCAAGCTGCGGACTGTGGCAAGGCTGATATGATCTTGGCATCTGATGTACTGTATGAAGCTGAATTTTTTGAGGATCTCGTGAAAACGTTTGTCGATCTGAGCGATATCCAGACAAAGATCTATATTGGTTACAAACGGAGAGGTTTCGAGGCAGAAGAAGAACGACGATTTTGGTCCCTTTGTAAAGTACATTTTGATATTGTCTTGTTAAATGAACGGAGCAGCGACGAGGATCCTGATGTTGCATTGATTCCATCACTAGCAACTACAGCAGGTGTAAAGATCTATCGGCTGACCAAAAGAAGTGATCAATAGAACTAAAAGAAAATAATTGAATCTGTTACTCCTTTATATACATCCTTGAAACTTACTTTTTTATCACTTGTTTATTATTAAAGTGGGCAAAAGAAAAAATCGCGTGTCTTGTAAATTAGAAATGTTTTATGTCAAGGGCAACACTTTCCTGTCTTCCCTTTCAGCATTTAGACGAGAGGCTGATCAAGAAGGATGGGATAGAAAAAGCATTCGATCCTTTTCAGCTCCCTTGTGGCAATTACGCTCAGATAGAGTCCTACCATTTTTTGGCATTGCACTTGTCTTATCTTTGATGTCCTTTTTCTATACGCTTTTGTTATTCCCTTTATTCCTTACTCATCTTCCCGGCATTCCAGCAACGACAGCAGGGTATCCTTCCAACGTGTCTCTCCCTCTCAATCTTACGTGTCCTCCCTTGACCCCTCGTGCCCAAATGCCCAAGTCAGTGTATGATCTTAGGCCAGACGATATCAAGGTCATCATGGGTATAGGTGATAGGTAGAATGGATCAAAACCATGGATGACTTGCATTTATTCAATGACAATCTTGAACTTGATTAGCGTGATGGCAGGCTTCGGTGCCAAAGGTCTTCAAGGGCGACAGTATGTGAGCAAATCAACCCTAAGAGAGGATCGCGGTGTTTCTTTCGCCATGGGAGGGGTAACAGCAGTTATGCAAAAACAAAAAAAAAGAAATGAATAGTAACTACAGCTATAATGTTCTTTAAATACATATTAGGATACTGGAGCTGTGACACTACCAAACATGATCCATTATTATTCCCCATATCTTTATGGTGCTTCAAAAGGATCTCATCTTTTTACGCTTTGTTTTGGTAAATTATGAATTGAATACCGGATCTTTGAGGTTCACAAGCCGTGAATTTCGCTGTCTTTTCTTTTTCTCCAAGGTGATAGCTTTTGTCCTGTCTATCAGTATAGATCTTCGGCAGACGTGTTGAATGCAGCCCAATCCGGTGCACGAAGCATGAATTTGGACCATGAGTTGGATTATCTATTAAAACAATTGGAGGAGGCCTACAAGACCGGTGATGTGAAAAAGACAGATTGGAAAATGCTCGTTGTCTTTATTGGATCCAATGATATGTGTCACGCCTGCACGTTACCGAGCTCACTACCACCGGCTTACGCTGTGGATCTATTGGCAGCCATTGATCGAGTACGGGTTAATGTACCCAATGTGTTGGTTCAAATAGGTAAGATGACAATACCCAAGTCGGATGGCTTTGTTTAGGGCTAAAGGGAGAAAAATAAGTGGGCTTAATGGAAGTAGACGAGATATTTGTTCGAACCAAAGCCTATCCCCTTTACTGCCAGCCTTTTACTCGATCGACCTTTGTCTTGAACAGTTACGAATGTAGTTGTGCTCATACTGAAGGAAACAGAACACTTATGCGTAGTCTGTTGCCTTCCTACAACGGTGCCCTTCAAGGTATTGCGTTCCATTACCAAAACTTCGGCGGAGGAAACCAGTCGTTTGGCGTAGCCTATCAGCCTTTATCGGTCAGCATTGACAGCTTTCCCATTGAAGCAATCAGGTTTCTTATTCCTTTTTAACTCATAGTCCACACGTATCATTGCGAATTTTTATTTTCTAATGCTGTTTATCTATGTATGTAGTGATGTAGATTGCTTCCACCCGTCTGTTATTGCTCACGAATGGTTTTCAAGACAATTATGGTATAGTAATAAAACCGTCCATGGCAGATCCAGATATTAAAAACAATCACTTTCACTATCTTTAGGAATATGCTATTTCTTCCATATAGCCAAAGACCATCCAAACTTGTTTTCAGCAAAGATACCAGAATTTATTGTCCTAAGGATACGGATCGTTTCCAGATCCCTTAGAAAAGAGATAAATAAAACTCAGTACGCTACTGAACAAAGCATAAGAAATGATTGGCTTAAAAAGGTACCCAGAAAATGCCGATCGCCTGATTAAAAATCTGTGGCAGGACACCAAAAACAGAGATTACCCTTCCACCATGTTAACGCTTGGATCGCCTCCAGCGACATTGGACAAGAGTGTATGTACGCGTGTTCATGGCTCCATTACAGGTAAAGGGGTAAAATGGCTTCACTCCATGTTGGCAATCATTCTAAATGAGAACAACGAAAAAGCACCATGTTCGCGCGTCCTTGAGCCGGTAAACGCTTACTTTCTCCGACATGCACAGCGTGTGATGCGCAAACACGACCAATGGGAGGATGAACCTCCGGAAAAGCACCGAAAATCCAAAGTGACCGACGACGAAAGCAGTGAAGCCGACTTTGAAGAGACACCACGCGAGACACCAGCGTTACTAGCTCTGGATCCAAGTGACTGGAAGGTAAAGTAAATATTCTTTCCTCTAGCTTGTAAATCAGACAATTGATATCTTGGGGCAAAATAGCAACATGATCTCTATGCTATTCTTGGGCTAGCCAACCTTCGGTATATGGCCACGCCAGAACAAATTAAACGAGCACGTAGGCTTTCTTCTTGGTCTTTTCCTATCTTGACTTACGAAGAGTGCAATGAGATTAGACAAACGCAAGGTGCTGAAACATCATCCTGATAAAAAGGCTTCCCAAGGTGGCATCGACGATGACTCTTTTTTCAAGTGCATATCAAAAGGTAAGCTTCAAAGTGTGAAATTGTTGAGGGCCAAGTGGTTTGTCGTAGCTAAATTGTTATTTTTCCCTTTAGCCTACGAATATCTATCTGATCCATCTAAAAGACGGCTATATGACTCCGTGGATTATGGGATTCCCGATCCTCAAGTACCAAAGCTCAAGAAAACAGATGATTTTTTTTCAGTGTTTCGTCCCATTTTCGAACTTGAAGCAAGGTAAAACGTGAAAAGATTCTTAAACTCGTCCGCTTTCTCAACTTTCTACTCTTTTTATTTGGTCTATCAGGTTTTCGAACAAGTCGGATGTACCTGTTTTGGGGGACATGGATTCCTCGGAGGAGGATGTGATGCGGTTCTATGATTTTTGGTATAATTTTGATTCATGGAGAACATTTGATCATCTAGACAAGGATGAAGATGAGGGCGAGACGTAGGTTTGCTGTTTGAAGGCAGTGGATCGTAAGTCTGACTGAAACATCTGTCTGTAGACGAGAGGATAAAAGGTTCATTGAAAGAAAAAATCGTGCAGAACGTGCTAGAAGACGCAAAGAATACTTGGCTCGCTTACGTAACATTGTTGGTGAGTTATAGAGAGAGAAATGGAAGGAGGACTACAAGGCAATGTGCTCAATTCTAGTGCTTAGACCAAGCTCACAAGTCTGATCCGCGTATCCAACAGTTTAAAGAAGCTAAGAAACGTGCCAAGGATGAGAAACGACGAGAAAAAGAAAAAGCTCAGAAAATAGCAGAGTTAGAAAAGGAGAAGGTGATTTTATAGATAAATAACATGTTTTTGATGTCTGGTACTGATGTACGATGAATGGATAGGATAAAGAACGGCGCATAGCGGAGCAAAAGGAAGAAGAGGAAGCAAAGATCAAACAGGCAGCAGAAGAGAAGAAACAAAAGGAGAAATACAAGAAGTTGTTGAAGAAAGAAAGAAAAAATATCAAGGTATCGATGGAGGTCGGTTGATTGTTATTCGGGAAATTTTAGACTCACAAAGAGACTTACGTACAGGATTCTCTGTCATCAATGGCAGATAAAGAAAGAGAAAGCCAAATAGCCAAACTCGAAATGATACTTGATTCGATGAATTTGGAAGAAATGCAAACATGGAAAGAAGAACTGAAACAAAACAAAAGTTCTATTGATGAGAAAACAAAAAAATTGATGATCAAAGAGAAGGCACCGGAGCTTCAGCCAAAAAAAGGTAAATGTGGTTACATTTATCGCAGTTTTTAGTTGAGTGATTCTATGCACTAGTCGAAGCTCCACCAGCCAAAGAAGAAAAGCATCAGCATCGACCATGGCATGCGCAAGAGATTTCGCTTTTGATTAAGGCTATGAAAAAATATCCGGTGGGTACTGTTAGCAGATGGCAAGTTGTGGCAGAATACGTATCCCACCACAGCGGTTACCCCATTCGCTCAGAGGCGGAACTTACCCGAAGAGTATCTGAATTGAAGAAAGGTAAAACCGTTCGAGAGTTAGATCTTTGCTAAACGGTCAGTGCTAAATCTCTTGTTTCGTAGGTTCGACTGCTCTTGCTGAACATGAGAAGTCCGAGTTACAACATCTAAAGAAGCATAATGATGACAAGCACTTAGTGGAGCAGCCAACTATTAACTATGACGGTAAGGGCGAAAAAGGCATTGCAGCGACTAGGCCATGGACTTCAGAGGAGCAACGAATGCTTGAGAAGGCATTGCAAAAATACCCGCCCAAATGGACAGGTGAGGGTGATCGATGGGACCATATCGAAAAAATGGTAGTTGGACGGACAAAGAAAGAATGTAAATTACGAGTCAAGGTAGGCTATACCTATCTATGTTTTGTTATATGGTATCTAAGCCATCTTTCATTAGACTCTTGCAGAACAGATCCGAGCTAGCAAGACAAAATAAGCTTTCTGTCTCTTTTATGGCAGTTATAATCTCAATGGCAACGAACTGGAAGTCGATCGATGACGGTGATTTTCAGTTTCAACCGAGAAACTAAGTTTATCGCAAGAAAAAGAAACAATAACAAATAGATGTCTGATTTTTTTTTTTTTTTGCGACTGCAACGAAAAAACAGAGAATGGTCTCTCTTGAGTTATCTTAGTCTTGGACAATCCCTTAATAGTTGTGTCAAAATGGTGTAATCCCAGCGAGAAGACAACTTTACTTTGTTTTGTGTGAATATGAACCACACATGTTGCATCTGGCAATAAGCATGCTTCTAGAGGCCAATTCGGAGGAACGAGACATGACTTTGGTCAAAAGGGAGAAAGAGAAAGCAATTGAGAGAAGAGTTGATGAGTTGTCGATTCCTGCGAGAAGAGCTTATATAGACAGGTATCATGTTGTCACGATGTATGGAGCAAGTTAAATGACCGCGTTTCAAAACAATGTGAGCACAGTAAGTTTGAATGACGGTCTCATTTTTCGTTTCTGACCACATTTGGTTCTGTTATCAAGATGTTCATTCTCTTTAAACTCTAGATACTTGCATAAAGAGAAGAAGACTGTATTTTATGTTCTGTTGAATTCAATACCATGAGTTTTTCGTTATTATTAATATAAGCGATCTAGCTTCTATCCAGTTTATACACGTCAATATGAGAATCTGATTCGAAGAATGAACTTCTACTGTTGTCCTTATTCTTAAAGAATGACAAAAGGTTTTTTATATAGATTATCTTTGTTTTCGGCTGCATGAACAGGGAAAGTGTAGGCTTGTTCCGCGCTTCAAAAAGTTTTTGCCTTTTTAGGAAAAGTAAGTTCTTAATTAAAATTTACCTTGAACTCAGAGTCAAGGCTTGACTACGGCCGTCTTGGCAACCTTTGTATTGCTTCACGAATTCTGTCTTTGTTCGATGACACTATGTAGCGGCGATCACTTAGACGATCTTTCCCAGAGAACCCCCCCTTTTTCGCCGTACCTGTTCATCTTTATTTTTCTGTTCTGCAGTGCTTTTCATGTACAAAAAGCACCTGAAGTTCACTGCAATCTAATAAGCAAACAATGGTTATACTTTCTATTTACTTTTTGAGATCTAAGTATCAATAATCTATCACATAATACTATACAGAACCTTATTGTGTGCAACAAACATATAACTCAACCTCCGTTGTCGCGATGCAAACGAAGGGATTGAATGGGCAGCGCCATGTCACCATCGCAATGAGAGCATAGCCGAAAATGGTTGGCATAGAGCATCAAATAACACTCAATAATGAAACGCATTGTTTCAATTTATGGCAAGCAGAAGCTCTCACGCCATGTTTCTATATCCTTTACAAAAAAACCTGGGAACAGGACCAGAAAATGGCTCGTAACAGCCACGTGGCTATCCTCTCACGAAAGAGAAGGGAAGGGAGAACAAGAGGGGACGTGACACTGTTGCTAATGCGACCGTATTTCATTTTTCATAACATGGATGCATAAGTTGCATAATGACTGTTGGATACTTCTTCCCACGTTGAGCAAGACGTCCTTTCTTTTTTTCTAATCATGCAGCGAGACGCGTTCTGGCTGGCCCATGGGGCGTGGTCACACAAACGAGCCTTGAGCGTTGATCCTTTTCCGCCAAGACAAAGAAAATTGGGACTTGGTTATCTGTAAAAAGGAAATAGTGGGCAACAGGGGATTCATTGTTAAGTGGGAATAATGAAGAATGCGTGTGTGTGTGTGAAAGAAGAGAGAACAGTAAGGCCGCTGTATTGCAGATACATGGAGGATGGGTAGATTTGGGTATAGTGCATGTGCACAAAATAACCATTGTCATTCTTTTGAGACCCGAATTAGTGATGGACCTGTCCAAGTTCCCTTCTTTTTTTTTTCTCTCATCTCTGTTTCTATTTTTCCATCTCTTCTTTTTCTTTTCCTCTCTCTTTTTTTCCTCTCCCCTATTCTTCTGCTAATCTCCCACGCTTTCTTTCTCTATGCATATTCATTCTTCTTCTTCTTCTCTAGTCCGAGCTCATTGATATAAACGAATCATCGTTGAGACCAGCACAGATTTAGAACAAGTTAAAGCATAACGAACCAAATCTCTCTTACCTTCTCCGTCCTTTTCTGTTTCCTTTTCCCTGCCTTTTCCCTCTCTGGTAAGCGAAGAAGAAGAAGACTATGCATTTTGAAGTGTAGATTTTTTATCATTCAAAAACCCTTTTCGCCTTTCCAATCTATCAGCAAAGATCGTCATCTGAAATAAAAAGCTCTAATCGGAGCTTTAACAACACCACGTTTTGTCTGAAAAATGGAACTCTTCGCCATCGCTGTGATTGAAACCAATGCGGTTCTAGGCAACGTCAACCCACGACAATCTGTTCCTGTATGTCTATGCACATTGACAACACCGAAATGAAGATTGATTTCCGTTTATAGGTATTAAATGTCGTTGTGGAAACAGAAAGCCATGTGAGATCGTTGGTCAGGTACATCCCTGATCTTATCGAGTTTGACGAAATGGTAACATAGAAAAAAATATTCACGTGGTACTTTGGATTATCTCATTATCTTCTTTATTTTATAATTATAAAAAAAAAGATTAAATCTCACTATCACAAGATCAAGATACCTTTTCCAACATTAATGGAGCCATTGACAGCAGCAGAAAAACGAAGGAGTTTCAAGCAGTTCCTCAGTTCACTCTCTCAGACAAAGCACAAATCAAACGCGGAGAAACTAGAACGATACCTCAGAAAATGCTCGCTAGATCCAGTCATAAAAAGCTCAACCATCTTTCGCGACTTTTTTGCCGTTCAACGAGATGAAGATTACATCATATCCAAAGTTCCCGAAGAGAGAAGCCGTTGTGAGGACGATCGAGGAGAAGAAAATAGAAAGGAAGAGGAAACACCTGCCACGGTACCTGAATTTGAGGAAACTACTACAACATCCACCAAACCAGCAGAAGAAATACATCCGCTGGAGCAATTGGACAAACTGAAAGTGCTAGGAAAAGGCTGCATGGGCAAGGTGAGAGAATAAGCCGAATTAGATCGTTCAGCTTTGTATATCTTGCTGCGGCTTTTGGCTAACATTAATTATTATTATTTGTGTGTATTTTGGCATGTGTCGCTCTTTCAGGTCTTCTTGGTCAGATCACGCAATAACAACAAACTTTATGCTTTGAAGAGTATCATGAAAGCGCTTGTGATTGAGCAAAGAGAAATTACTCACACACTAGCAGAACGTGAGATTCTCGCCGCCCTGTCCAAAATAGATCATCCGTTTCTAGCCAAGTTACATATGTCCTTTCAAGATACTCAGCGCTTGTACCTTGTCACGGATTACTATTGCGGCGGTGATTTGGCCACTCAGATGAGCACTTGCAGCACCTTCGCAAAAGAACGGACGTTGTTCTATGCTGCGGAAATCATTGAGGGCATTGGTGAGTTACATCGGTTGGGGGTCCTGTACCGGGACCTAAAACCGGAGAACATCCTGCTCACCTTGGATGGCCATGTTGTATTGACCGATTTTGGTCTAAGCAAGTGGCTGACAACGGACAGTTCTCACACACAGACCTTCTGCGGTACGGCCGAGTATCTTGCGCCCGAAGTCCTGCTTGGTGAGCCCTATTCGTTCGGGATTGATCATTGGAGTTACGGTACGATTTTGTACGAGATGTTGGCAGGCATCACTCCCTTCTGGGCAGATAACCATGCTGATATGTACCGCCGCGTATTGGAAGATCCACTTGAGTTTCCTCCCGACATAGACTACGAGACGGCTGAGTTCCTTAGCGGCTTGTTGGACCGTGATCCACGTACCCGTCTTGGAGCGAGAGGTGTCGATGAAATCAAAGCACACCCCTACTTCGCCGGGCTTGCGTGGGAAGATGTGTATCATCGGCGTCTTCCGCCGCCGTATGTCCCGCCTTTGACCTCGGCCCTGGACTTTTCCAATTTTGACAAGACCTTCCTCGATATGGCTCCGACGCTGACGCCCGTAGGCTCAGCAACGGACCTGAGTGCCCTTCAGGGCATGGAAGAAGATATACAACATATCTTTGATGAATACACCTTTGTGTCCGAGAGTTATCTTGCAGACAACCCTATGCAGCTGCCGGACAGCGGCATCGATCATTCCCTCCCTCCTGAGGCTGCTACCATGACATTACCGCCGGCTCGGAAACGCGGCAGCATCAGTATGCTTTCGGACATCGAGAGCTTCCATTTAGATCAACAACCAGTGGAACCTGTCACTGCGCCTTGCGGTAAAGAAGAGCGGGCTCGGTATGCCAAGCGGCGGAATACAGGCGATTCGGAAGACCTGGAACCGCTACGGAGAGACTCAACAACTCACCAAGTACCTGATTTACTATCCACAACCACCTTTCTCGATGAACCGGTATTTGATGAACTACAATTTGGTACACCCGACCTTGAAGCGCGCCTCTCTTTCACCGTTGATTTTGTTCATAAACCCAAGGGATTAAGCACCGATACGCCGCCCCGTTTACCCACCAAAAAATCCCATCGCCGATTCTTCCCTCCTTTTGTCAAGACTTGAGTTACTTTTACCTTTTCCTCCCTTGTGCTTAATATTCTATCTTAGTCCACTTATATAATCGTCATCCGTTCTTTTTTCTTTCACTCTCTTTTTTTATCAAGGTAACCGATCTCTTTGGAAGCATCAGCCTCTTCCCTGATATCCTAAGGAACCTGTCTCTTTTTTTCCTATCCTCTTTATTATCTAGATAAGTACAAAAATATATCACACGTCCGTTTCCTCCGTTTGACCATGAAACAAATTTCCGCTTGTTTTCTGTTGGCAGACCCCGTTTTAGTCTAGCTGCAAGGATTATTTTTCGGCTGATGTATGCACAGGCCACGACTGCATTGGCTGAATGTGAATATCACGTTCAATTATGCATTTGTCAACGGTAAATATTCAATGTAGGTAGAATTTGCAATAGGATCGAGACTTAGTTTGCATCACTTCTCAATAATGCGATCTTTTCTCACGACCTCACTGTATCCAGCTAATCTAAGTTTGAGAAAGTTTGAGGTCATCCAGCAAGCGTTCCACGTTGAAACCGCTGCTGGAGAGCAATGCAATTTTTTTTCCCTTCTTTCCGTCATTATCGGGAGATATTGCATATACAGTTGTATTATGGTGCAGATATCTCATCACAACGTTGCTTCCTGATTTGCTAAAAGAAAAAATAAATCTGCCATAGGTACACATCGTTTTCTTTCTACTGAAATCATATTTCAATATTGCTTGACCCTGAGAACCCCTTTTATGCTTGATCTAAGAATGCAAAAGCATGGCAGAGCAAGAGACATAGTGTGTACCGCATCCTTTGTCCTTCTTATGATTGATGACCGTGTGAGGCTAGCATAAATTTACATGCAATGAACAGTAAACCTGCATCTGTATTGATCTAAGACACCCGATTGATAAACGCAACAGCCAGTACGATTATCACCAACGGCAAAACATCTGTTTTCATGGCATTATCGTACATCAAAGTCATCAAACTGTCTTGGACAGTAGATTAGGTTCTATAACCGAAAACATGCTCTTTGAACATAAACTATCTGTGGGAAAGAGGGGAAAAAAAAGCTGCACGCAGGTTGGCCATGGTCACATTGTTGTGTATAATACTTCTCTACCAATAAATGATGCACAATTGCCATTTTCAGATAGAGCAGAATAAAGACCTTGCACCAAGATCTCTCTTCAAATCGCTTGAAATATGAAAGCATGCAACATCGACCTGTTATAGTCCAAACGCGCTGTTTTTGCGTCAAGCGAAAAGGACGAGTGAAAGTTTAGCATAACCCTCCCCATTCGAATAACAGTACTATATGAAAGTTCCATGTGTCAGAAGAGGGCTTTTTCTTGATAGATACAATTTTTATTTTAGAGTTAGCATAAAGGCTCCATTCAGTAAGACCAGCATAAAGAACGTTATATAGCGCGCAAAGCGTTATTTCATGCTGTCGCTTTCATCCCTCTTTCCACGGAAACAAGCATTTCTTTCTGTTTTCTTTTGCCCTCTCAACGCTGTTTCAGACCTTCCTGCCTAACTCTGAACTGTCCTGGTAAAAGGGGGAAGGCCAATCTACTCCCACTTGTGGCTTACGAAGGACAGACACCCAGTTTACGCGCTGCAACTCTGAAAGTGTTAAATGACACTGGCTTGACCGATGTTGAAAATTCACGAAACTGTGCCGCGAGCGATGCTTCGGGATTCCTTCGAAAGCTTAACTGAATCGCACGTAAATCGCGTTCTGTCAATTTTCGAGGTCTTCCTGACCTTTTCCTGCTTTCAGTTGAGCCGAAACGACGGAGACGTTCTAGAGTGGTTTGCACCGTGCTCTTTGGAACATTCAACTCCATAGCAATCTTTGAAATGGACATGCCGTCCCCTCTGTAAGCCACTATGGCCTTTCGTTTTTCTGAGCTAAGTTCTTGTCGAGCCTTGCGGCTTGTAGACGAATCGATGGATAATGTCTCGTTGGACATGTTTTTTTAGCTAGATAACAGAGAAAAGAAAGAGAGAGAGAAAGGAAATATCCAAGTTACTTGTACCACTCATCGTGCAGATAAGTATTTCCTAAATCCCCAAGGTAACTTGATTTTTGGAGCGGATCTTCAAGTGACAGATGAAGCCGGGCATGGTCTCCCATTGTTTTATTTTTTACTACTTTTCTTGAAATGGTGATCATCTAGTTATCCTTTCTGGCAGCAGCAGCTTCACGCTCACGTTTACGGAGTGCTCTTTTGCGAATATCCTTTTGAATAGCTGCGAGAAAAGAAAATGAAAAAATTGAAAATTAAACGATCGATTGGTTGATATCCACATGTTTACGACTTACCGTAGTTCTGTCTCACCCAGAATGTGCTGTTGAACACATTGTCGATCAACCAGTTGGCAATGCCGTGGGTAGGATAGGGTGTGGAGGTGAAAGGTGTGCTGGCGCCACAAGCCAAACCAATCTTCGACAACACGTAGGCGACATAGGGCTTGGGAAGTGGAATCAGGAGGGAGGGTTTGCGGATCTTGCTCATAGCGGATACGACAAAGTAAGTGTTGATATTTTCCACAACAATGCCTTCCGAGGCCAATTCGGTACCAAGTGCCTGGGACCAGGTACATAGGAAAGCTTTTCCGGCAGAATAAACGGAGAGGAAAGGCGTGGCAACGAGACCAGAGAAAGAACCAAGGTTCAAGATCAAACCAGAGCGGCTGTTGATGGAAAATTAGCGGAAAGCAAGAATAACAGCTTAGAAGCCTTACTTTTCACGCATTTGAGGCAGTACAAGCTTGGTCATCTTCATAGCACCCTTAATGTTGACCTCGACGATGTTGTTAATAACCTTCTCGTCCTCTTCAGCAAATGGCGTAGGAATATCGTGATTTGTGCCAACGTTATTGACTAGAACCATCATAAACATTAGCTTCCGTTAGAAAGTATGAACATGACTTACCCAGAACGCCCACACGAATGCCGTTAATAATTTCACCCAATTGAGCGAAATCACGATCATCTCCCTTTGTGAAATCCATCGCATAAGTCTTTGTCTCAATACCATACTGTTGATCTGCCGAAAAAGAGAAACGCAAGGTTATGACTACACGGTTCGAAACGTCGTCAACTTACTCAATTCTTGTGCAATTGCCTCCAGCTTCGATGCGGTACGCGAAACAAGCAAGACGTTGAATTTGTTCTTCGCCAACTGAGAGGCGAATTCCTTACCAATGCCGTCGGATGCGCCCGTAATGACTATGATAAGAAAATTGAAAATTCCATGTCAAAAAAGTCTCGACAGCTCTCTGCAGTTTGTCATTGTACTTTACCTGCCCAAGCACCATTCCCGGCACCAAACTTCTTCAGCTGCAAGGGACAAACCGTGTTTTAGTTTGACGCGTCAGAAAGTACACGGTTTTCTCGAGCAATTTACCGAGATGCCTTTCAAGATGTACAATTCAAGCAGCATTTTGACAAAGCTGAAAACTTGGGAGCTGACATACAGAGCACCAACCGTGGCCAATGCTGTAGTCGCTACAAGAAGTTTCGAATCTTGGGCAATCGTTTGAAGGAATTCCATTAGGCAAAGGAAATAGAAGTCGGGAAAAAAGGACCTTTTGATTTTTTTACGCTTTATTTTCAATGCCAGCAAGCGATACGCACATGAAGAATAAACCCAAATGTTGGGATAAACGTTGAATCAACGATAAGCATATTAACATCATAGCGTTTTAGATGCACCACTTGCACGCCATTCACCCAGAATAAGATTGATAATCTCATCCATACCTACACCATTCTTGACTTGAGCAAAAACGGTAGGCCCATTCCCTCTAAATAACAAGGTTAAAATCTTTCATCCAATCATGTAGAAAGAGAAGCAAAGCTGTCTGTCTACCTCATCTTCTTAGCGTCGCGCGACATGACCTCCAAGTCTGCACCAACAATGTCAGCGAGATCTGTCTTGTTGATAATCAACAAATCACTTTGCGTGATACCAGGACCTTTCGGAAATGAAAAGAATGAGTTGAAACTGACTCAGCACATATCAAAGGTAACATAAGAAAAATGCATACATACCTCCTTTTCGAGGAACCTTGTCACCGCCAGCAACGTCAATGACATAGATGATATAATCCGCTAATATTTTTTAATCTCAATCCTACTTCACGCTGTGGTTATCCACTGTACCTAATTCACGACTACAAAAACGAGACGGAGTGAATTAATGGGACGACATCATCTTTGTTGGTTACCTATAGTTGGCTGCAAGGTTGTCACCACCTGATTCGATCAACAATAGCTGGGTATTAAATTTTGCATGAAGCACCTCCAATGCATTCATGTTAGCAGAAACATCCTCTCTGTTATTACCACAAGAAGTGATAAGAAGAACAGTGGAAAATCAGTAAACGCAACATAGTACAATGCATTCGGATACGTACCGAATTGCCTGAAAAAGGGTTTTTGTTTTCTCCGATGATGAGCTTGTCTGTTCTCCATGTGATGTCTGGTAGGTTAACTTACTGCATGAGGGCATCCACCTGTTTCAATAGCCATAATCCTCTCTGCCGGTAAAGCCTCGTTTCTAACCAAGAACTCCGTATCCTCCTTTGTAAAAATGTCGTTGGTCACTGCCGCAATGGAATAGTCATTGCGAAGTCTTTGACAAAGGGCTAGCATTAATGCAGTTTTTCCTGAACCCACAGGTCTGTTGAAGGGAAAAAACAAAAGAAGGCATCAGAATCCCACAAGAGAAACACACACAGGCGGTCCACACGTATCCTTATTTCTTTTGAACAAAGAACCCCTTACCCTCCGATACCAACAGTAAAGGCACGTTCAGACCAATCTCTGTTTTGGTAAATGGCTTCTGGTCGCTCTTCATAGCGTCCTGGATGATCCAATTGCTCATGGGTATGTCCGTGCGCGTCTCCTCCTCCGTGTGAGTGCATATGCCCATCACCATGATCATGCAAATGCTGTGCTGATGATGTATTTGATAATTGATCCTCAAAACGACAGGTAGAAGACATGGGTTAAAAAATAAGGAAGAAAGAAAAGGCCAAGAAAGAATTAATGCCAAACTGGGAGAAGCCTTATTTTCTTAGCATGTCTTGCGGGCTTTGAATAACAGTTTACGACACTGAGGGATGCATTTTGAGTGACAACTGTATTCGCCTGAGCAATAGCATGATTGGTGCATCCAAGGTATCATCGTACTCGACACCGTTGATATGGTTTTGTTATCGCACTTGTATCACCTAGATAGGACAACTTCATTGGCCGGGCGTACACGGAAGTTCTTCTGCTTATCTATACAATAACACACTACTTTCATCTTCATGGCTGGTTGCTTTCTCCTCTTTTATTCCTCCATGCTCTTAGCAAAAGAAAAAGCCAGTTGTGTTCACAATGATGTCAATTGGTTGAATTTTCTACATGAGTCTCCTCGATGCATGATACTATTTGCTTAGATGGATCGTGCACAAGCAGACACAGCGAATATCCGTGGATCGTTGACTGAAGAACCAGAAAACGAAAGTTTCCTGCAAATAACTGCCGTATTGATCAGGCAGAAATAGGTTTTGCTAAAAAATCATGTCTACTTTCCGCTCCATGCTTAGAACGTGTCCAAAGCTTGATATTGCTCTAGTTTGTTGTGCGCAATAAATCCAAACGTTGTGCGATATAAATTTAGATTCAGTCAAAGCACTTGACATCGCGTAACAGGACAGGATGCTTTCGTTTTCTCTACGACTTCGAACACAAAGTATTAACACATTTATAACCTAAGTAATAGCAATCGTGTATTGTACTTCATCCATGTCGAAGCGAAATATATTCTTTCTTATCTCATTGGACGAAATGTCTTTAACATCGCTGACCATCTAACCTGATGAAACAACATATACTCGTTAAGAAAGGTTCTGGTGAATGTAGGAATTACCCGTTAGCAAATGTATTGGGGAGCAAATACACCATATAAAGTTATTGATGCCATTGAATAAGGCTTATACAAGCAATTAGTATTTTCTCAGCGTTGGTTAAGCAAATGCAGCAATAAAACCACCTGGAAAACCAAGCATTAGCTGACGGTATATTGGTTTTGCCTTGCCGATAAATCAAGCCATCCGGATCCAGCCAAATGAACCAGAATGAATATCTTCCATTCCACGTCTGAGTTCTAGAACGATCGGCTCCGTACATACTACGTAAAAAAAAAAGCAACGATGGACCCAAACTTTCAACAGACTGATTGGTTGAGCAGTGCAACGTGATCTATAGATCGTTTCAACGAAGCAGTAGTTTAGTAATCGGAAGTTATCCACCGAATGACGGTCCGAGGTTGCTGGAGGGTTCGCCTACAGCTCGGTTCAACTTGCCAGTTTGAAAAATACAAGCGGTACGGTAGGTATATAGCCTCAGATCTCAGGGGAACTCATTGTTTGTCGTTCATGCGCTATTTTCACGTAATATTTATTGTTTCAGCAGCTGTTTTATCATAGAGTGCTAAACTTCTTCTGTTGGCCAGAAGAAATCCATCATTGGTTCCCATATAATATGGAGTTTAACAGGAATCACGTAGGATGACAGCATTAAAGCAAGCAGGAATAAGTAAACTGAAGTATTCCGATGTAAGTGATTGCAAAATGTGAGAAACGAGAGCGAATCAAAGGATGTCAGGCAGGTCCAAAGCCCAGCATCGTTCAAGACACGTGCAACTCGTGGACCTGAAGGAGGGATTTATTAAGGACACAGATGAATCCTTTGCTAGTTCTCTTTGGTTTGCCTAATGGTTGGATGGCCTGTCTGTTCGCTGTAATCGAACTGCAAAGAAAAGGGATTGGCAATTCGATGTTTGCTCGGAAATGATGTGCCGGTGTTTGGGACTGCGATGGAAATTTTTGGGGATGGTTGCCTTATTGATCAAGGCATGCAGGGAAAAGGCAAAATCCGGTTTGTCGTTTCCGACGACTCGTCACTACGCGCTCTAATGCCATTTTTGTCGAAAACAAGTCGTCGTCATCCCGTTTTGCCTGCAACTGACTAGGCATGATAAAGTAGAGACAGACTTACTTTAACAGTCATTTAATGATATATTGAGCTTGATGAGGATAATACTCAACTTTTCTTTCACTATCGTCTCCAGGAACACGAAAAGAAGTTACCCTGGAAAACGTGTCTAAATTTAATTTCACTGTAACACAATGTCCTATTTAGGTTATATGAACGAAAGATGCGATGATCAAACCTCGATCACTTTTTGAAATGCTACGCCGCATCAATCTTTCCATTAGAAACAGGTAATACCATACAATTTGATAGCTACGTTTTATCTGCAGTCATCGGTAATGAACAATTGAACGTGCCGACAGTATAATGCTTGCCGCGGTTTCGGGAAACAGGTTGAGCTATCTGCGAAGCAAAAGTGCGTGATCGTCTGAGTGTCCTGCCTGTCTCACCTTTCCATGCTTGCCACGTTTGGTCTCTCTTATTCGGATACCCAAGGAAACCTTAATCATGGAAATGAAATAGACGTACACGTTGCTAAACAACTTTCCTTTGGCATAATAACCTTTCAAACAAAAGAAAGAATAGTCAGGACTCAGTGTTTCAGGTGTGAGAAGTTTTCTGCTCATACTAAATTATGTGTCACCACAAATTGGATCTTACGCCACAAAGCAGTTCAGCCATAACCTGGACATCCATTGTTCGTTTTGATATTTACCATTATCGTAGGTTTGACATGGTCTAACCTGATACCCGTCTGTTTGGGTCTAATCGTAATTATTAGGCATGCTGCTTTGTTTGGTGCCCTTGTTTTCTTTTTGAAACGCCGTTGAGTTTAAGCTTGCAATGACGCAAAAATAGCCTAGTACCATCACCCATCTGCTGATGTAATACGATATCTGAAACTTTTCTTTTTGAATTCGGCATAAGATATTCCTTCATCAATGGTGCTCAGGAGTCTTGGGAATTTTAGAGTAGGGAAAAGTTTCAGCCAACGGCTGTGGTTGGGCGTATTGCCCTTTTTTCCCATGTTCCGAGACACAGTAAATGGTTCCAGCTCTCGGCCTCCTCAGTCATTTACCGCGCGCAGTTTTGGTCTCTCTTTGAAATAAACGTCAAAGGATAAAGATGGGTTTGGTCGGTTCACATTTTCTAAGATATCAATGGATCATCCTGGTATAAGAAGACTTTTCTTTAGCAGTGTTATAAGTCTTCTTTTTTTTTTTTTGGCCTTATGGGCCACGGAAAAGCAGCTGCATGAAGTAAAAAACAGTTGAAAAAGGCAGGTCAGGATGACAGCGTCTTCTGTACTACCGGTTCTTTTCTGTTACATGGTTAAGATTTCAAAGTGCCTTGGTTGCTTTGTCTAGGATACACCGAATTACTCAAACAAGATGAATAATAACCTTGTTATCTTCGGCGTCAAGTAGGACTAAAGGTTTAGTCTTTCTTCTTTTTCTTTTGTTTCTTTTGGTATTATCTATTCATTTTATCACGCGACGCCAAAAGCCGCTTGAATTTAGAAAAAGTATGTAATAAATGGACCTCACCGAAAATTCTATCGGCTTTGTAAACGGAAAAAAAATTCATCTTCTCTCTTTCTCTTCTATCTCTTACTTTTTTCTGGTGATGATCGATAACCTTCTTACTTCATATACCACAAAGAATAACTTGATCACAGCAATAAGTGCAGTGACGCTTGCGGGTGCTTTCTCTTTCTTTATCACAAATGAAGAGAAAAAATTACCTCTTGGCCTTCAACATGTCCCTATGCCGAAGTCTTGTTATCCAGTGATCGGTAATAACAAAATCTTCTATAGAATTTATCGTTGCCAAACAATTTACTCACGGTTTGGCTTTAGGTCATCTGTTAACCATGATGAGCGTACCTTTGGATAAAATCAGGGAGTGGCATAAGGAACTTGGTATGTGGCCTCTCCCAAAGCAAAAGAGGACAATCATTGATTCTCACCGATCATGTACCATCTGAAAAGGGCCGATCATTCGCGTTCGTATGGGTGTACAGACGTGGATTATCATTTCAGACCCAGAAATCGCTCAAGACATCTTCAGTAGTCGAGGAAGTATCACTTCGATGCGACCATACAACACCTTCTGCCATGAATTCTATTCCAAATCCGGAAGGTAACTAAACAAATGCACATGTCACTTCTTCCCCTTTTGTTCACGCATATCCAACTTGCCAACAGAGGAATAGCTTTTGGAAATCCTGGAAAGAAATGGAGAAAGACAAGATCTGCTGGTAAGCCAACTTTAGCAAATAATGAAAAAAGTCTCCTTAAATTAATGCGTTTCAAAGTGCACTCGATTATGACCTCCAAAGCAATTGAAAACTTCATCCCGCAGATTGAATACGAAGCTAAATCCATTGTTGAACAAATGATATCCGCTACAGAAACCAAACAATCGATTGATCCGAGACATTATTTGCAACTGATGTCTTTGAATATTATCCTGATGGTCATGGTGAACCGACGTGCAAAGTCCCTGGAAGATCCTATTGCCATAGAGACTATGTATTTCATTGACGACCTTTTCCGAGAAACCGGTGCAACCACGGACGTCTCCGCTTTTTTCCCAATAATGTCTATCGTGGATCGTTTCACAGGAATCCGAAAATACTATGAAGAGATCATTGCAACCAAGCGTGATCCGTACATCCAGCGATTAATACAACAAGGTTTAAGCTGCGACAAAGATTGTTTGGTCAAGGCCCTCTACTCACGGAAAGAAGAGTATGGATTAGACGATGCCGATCTTTTGGTTGCCTTTGGTAAGAATCTAGCTTGGTGACGAACCCGCAGCTTAATTAATATATTTCATCTGGTTTTAGGCGACATCCTCATTGGAGCAACAGATACAACAGCCACGGCTTTGACGTGGTCATTAGCTATTCTGAGCCATCATGCAGACGTCCAAAAAAAGGTAGCAGACGAAATCGACGCATTTACGAAGCAACATGGACGTGCACCCAATATCAATGACCGTAGTGCATTTCCGTACACGTTTTGCGTTATCAAAGAATGCCTACGAACCCGTAGCGTAGGTGCATTTGGCGTGCCTCACGCAACAAGCGAAGATTGTAAGTAATTAAATAAACCCATAAATGGAAATCATCTTATATGGTTGACTAGTTGAATACAAAGGATATTATATACCCAAAGGAGCAACGCTCCTTGCGAATCTGATGGAGTTAAACAGAAGCCCAAGCCGCTTTGATGACCCTCATGCATTTTACCCCGAACGCTACGCAAATGATAATAAATCGATGAGTGCTAGTGCAGCAGGTCCCGTACAGGAGCGGGATCACTATACATTTGGCTGGGGAAGGTAAACATCCACAAGTTCGGTAATTATGACAAATTTCTCATTTGTTTTTCCCCTGGTTCTGTAGACGTATCTGTCCCGGAATAAACTTGGTAAGGATAGCAGTTCTTTTTCTCTTCTTCAATTATTTACCCTACTGCTGTAGGCTGAAGCTGAAATATTCATGCTCTTTGCCCAACTGTTTGGAAATTGCACGGTCGAGCCAGATATCGACCCGCAAGGACAGCCTATTTATCCAGACATCAAGTCAACGGTGCATAGCGGTCTCATGGCATTCCCCAAATCCTATAATGTACGCTTCTGTAATAGACATTAAGCGCTGCTTAAAGGCGCAACCAACAAAATATGTATTGCTTGTATAGTATAATTTACATAAGCCCACCTATCATGCCCTTGCTAGCCAGGCTCGCAGGCATTGTTTTATGACTTACGTAAGATAACTGAAAATAAATAGTATGATTCCCTCAGCCAAGGCTGCCAAAGCACCCAGTAAGTTAGCGGATAAGCAGGTACCCGTGTTTATTGTCTGCAAGTACTTGTCGTTAATCTGAACATTCTAATGTACATTTTACGTAGACTAGCTCGTTTATAGTTTGATAGACCAAAATCATTTGGCTTTACGCCTTCTTGTTATAGGCTCTTTATATAGTATCAAGGATTGACGGGACAAACATTTGTTGGTATTTGTGAAAGTATGTGATTGACGAAATTGAAAAGATTGGGAAAAGAGGGAAGGGCACAGTGTATGTACGAATGAATTTACGGAGCCTTTATACACGCAGACCACAGAAAGAAAGCTTTAGAAAAAAGGAATATAGTCCAAAAGAGACTTAATCTCTGCATTTGTCAGGTACATCGTAACTTTCGACTCTTCGTTCGAAGAATCCTTCTCGCTTCAATTTAGCGTCCACACCAAGACCCCGCTTGGCGAATGCCTTGTAGATCAAACAGTAGTTCTCGCCACCGGTCAAAGCCTGGTCAGCATCAAGGATAGCATCACGGGCGTCCAAGAAACCGGGGTCACACTTTTGAAGTTTCATGCCATCGATCACCAACTGGAGGGCGAGTGTGTTTCCGTTGGAAACAATGTGCTTACGGACACGCTCCAGATCATCATCGGTCATGGTTAGTCCGCCGTCAGCAGGCGCTGGAGGGAACAAATCGGGAGTGAAACCATGCTTATCCACAAGGTTCCAGTAGACTTCGTAGAGCATCACAGCCCAGACCTCGCCTTTGGCATGGACGCCCCAGTAGTCGAATCTGTCCATGATGTGGTAGGTACTTGGGTTGACTTTCATGTCGGTGGAATACTAGGAATAATGCTCGATATAAGTCATCGGTTCGTCCTTTTTCACCATCGGTCTTATAGGAAGAGATCCAAACAAACATACCTTGTACTTGCGGATGCCTTGACCGCCATTGGCCCAGCTTCCCATTTCAAAGATGCTGTCACGTGTATGATTCTCGTTCATGCGAACAATGGTAGCGACAAAGTCTCCCCATCCTTCGCCCATACCACCTGCTTCACCCCATCCCAGACAATTACTGTCATCAGGTCCACCGGTCAGGCGGTTTGACAAACCGTGGGTATATTCGTGGATGACGATACCGCTTTCAAAGTCGCCATCTCGCATTGGTTTTGTTTCATCCCAAACGTACATACGCATCTTTCCGTGTCTTCCATCCGGTGGAGTGGCAAAGTTAGCATTGTTTCGTCCGGATCCATCTTGGGCATTGGCAACCACTGCGTCACCTGCGCCGACGTTGCCATCATTTCCACGCCCACGGCCAAAATTATCTTGCTGAAAGTTACCTAGATCACGGGTGTTAGACATACCGGCTCCTTTGATTTTTCATACGAATCAGACTTACCAGCCTTTTCATCAAACCCATAACGATAGTACAAATCATGGATCTATTCAAAAGAAAGATCGATTAATGGGGACCTATATATGAAGGTAGCAAAGTTATGGATCCTGTGAAGTACTCTACCTTGTTGCACAAATAGAATAAGTTAGTGACAGCAGCATCTTCATACTGATCTGGTTCCTGTTTGTCAAATTCGGCGACATAGTCGAAAACAATATCGCCATTCTCCTGGACCTTTCCATGAGGTCGGTAGTTATTCTTCCACTCATCTTCTCCATCGGGGTTAGTGTGAGTGTAGGCGTTGTTGCCGATCGTCACATTGAAGGTGGGGTTGTTGTTACTGCTCGGTAACCCTTGCGTATGCCATCCTACGGGACTGGCGAAGGTATCAAAAGGATCTTTGAGTAATTTCTGCAACGATTCTGAGGGATCGTTATATCCGAATGGGATGACGTTATAGTATGCGGCGTCGGCTACCCAATCAACGAGACCAATCACTGTGCCATCATGGGCATTAACGTGTGCGTTGTACCAATTGTCGCGGAGTTCCATCTGGATATCCCACACTAGGACCAAGTCTCCGTTGCTTAGTTGCATGTAAGCTTGGCGGGCTTCCACGGGTGATTGTGAATAGGGAACATTATCAAAGCTATAGACCGTATCGGCTTCTCCACTCGGTCGGAAGGATGACCTCACCGTTGGCTGAATCGAGGCAGGAGAAAGTTGAGTGACAATACCAGGTTCCGGTAGCGAGTGTTGCACAAATGCTAGGAGGGAGAGTACGGCGTCCGTAGGGCTAATCACTGGCTCGCCTTTCTGTGCAATCGAATAATCATCCTCATTCTGTTTTGAAGCTACGGGTGATCGGAAGAATACTTGGGACACGGTGTTGGAGATCAAGTTCAATCCATCCTGCACTCGCTGAAAGAAAGTTTCAATAACCGGTCCAATGACAAGCTAAAGTTTTTTTTATTTTTACCCAAAGAATACCGTGGTTCTGTTTCTGAATGCGATATTTTCCTTTATTGAACGAGTCACCATAAGATAGGATCTTTCCGTTCCTGTCAACGTTGATGTTGATACGTGCATTGGCAACTTCAAGGCCATGTACTCTCTGGCGTAAATGAACGTGTGTTACACCAGTAAGATCTGTTTTGTACGAGCTTTTCACCACGAAATCCCCATTGGTGATTTCTGATTTAGCAAACGCTATGGCAATTTCCTCAGGACTAGATGATAGAGAAGCGATCGTGCTGAACATATTTGGAGAAGATTGATATTCACTATAAAGTGGCTGCGGCCCGAAGCTTTTGGAGAGTCCTTGTGTATAGCTTGTCATGTCTTGATGACTAGGAGGGGGGAAGGCTGCACCCAACGTGGATGCAGCACAGAGACATAGCGATATCGCGGTAGTAATGGGATATTTCATTGTAGAAGAGCAGAAAAGAAGAAGAACGGGTGGAAAAGACGCGGCGCGGAAGGATATTTAATGTCGCCTTATTTCCTCCGTCCACATGACGATCACCATGGCGGCGTAGCAGCGACTTGCAGCTCCGCAATACACCATTAAACTGTTCTTGTCCCGCATTTCGGTGCCAAAGTAAAAAGGTGATAATTACCTAATGAAGACGCAATGAGATCATCTGTACATAAACTACCACCATCCTCAGACTTCTTATCTCTTGCATGATCAGCTTCACATGTGAGCGGGGAGCCTCATGACAGTGGGATATTTGTTTATTTATACTTGATGGTGTTTGCTTATTTCCCCTGAAGATAGTTAAAAAACGAACGTTGTAAAACTGCTATGGTATTTAACACAAACTATTCAACGTTGCACAATGAAATTATGCATACTACAACTGTGGATAAGTTGTTGTTGCCTAGCAGCATGCAGTTTTGTTTACATAACATGTTATCAATAAAACTATGACAGACGCAAACAACTAAAACAGAACGATAAAATTCTGTTCGAGTAGCAAATACAATTCGGTTTTCAATGGCGTACGCAGACAAATAGTAAGCAAATGAACAGAACAAGGTTGTAGATGAATTAGGTGCGTTAAAAATTTCGATCGGAATCGTGTGTGTTGATGCATAGCAACCTGCACAGTAACAGTTGTTATGTAACATATCTGAAACAGAATAGAGACTCCAAGTCATACTCAAACAAGCCCTTGGTAGGATCGGATACAGATATGCATATGGCAGATCTTTTCTTTTAGGGGGAAAACACACCTTGTCCCTGATGGATCCTTTGGATTGGGCTACGGCTGGGTGAGAAATCCAAAACTTTCTATCTATGGACAAACTCGATCTTTGATTGAACGATAAGAGTCATGTGTGCTGTCGTGTGGAGGTCGTTCCGTCGGCGTCCTCTTAGACAGACGGGGTCACGTTCACTCGAATTATTTTAAATATACTATGATAAGGTTTAAAAGGAAGCTCATCTTTTGAGAGTGATGAATTACTTGAGCAATTACATCGAAGGGAAACATGCTTAGTAATTTGAATGAGGATGTTTCACTTGATGTTGACATGTGGACAGCATTGCCTTGTTCAACTTAGCTATGTTGAGTGAAAGATGGCAGAAAAGTAATAGCCGTGTAACTTCTAGCTCTGCGCGTATGCATACATTGGTAGACATCAGATCACCTATTGACGGAACTGAAAAGGAAGGTATAGCAGACCTTGCTCACCTTCCAAATACACCACGCGAAAAAATAAAGTACAGACACATGGTTAAAGCTGGAGCAAAAAATTGATACGGACTATATACCTAACAGCAATTAGAATATCTGTTTGATTTACTAAGTCAAGAAATGTCCAAACTGCTCAATATTCTATTAAATCGTACAATTGCGATGAAGAAAAAGATTTATTTGGAATTCAGAGGAGGGCTGGCATCAGATTGTATGGTCAACTTGTCAAGCCGATTTGCAGTTTTTTTTAGATTACATCGACAGGAATCTGACTTTATCCTGCTTGGTATAAAGAGAAGACTTTCTGAATCATTCGAAAATTTCAACCATCCTAGAATAAGCATTGCATAGATATTCAGTTGGTAAAAGCCATACAACTTCAAAAGTGCTGGAAAAGTTTCCTACAGCAGGACATCCTAATCAAACGATAGCTTCGCTAAAAGAGAAGTCAAAGAATAGGGATGGGATGGTAGACTTGAACTTCGCTAAAGATAGTGAGTTCAACGACAAAGCTGGTTTCACCTCGTATATCCCAAGTATTTTAGTCGTTCTTTAATAAAAGCACTAGCAAAAAGCAGCACACCAATTGAGAAGGGAGTTACAATTGCAAAGCTTTTGCTTTCCTACTAAGGTCTTTAGGCGTTTCTGCGGGCCCGTTTCGCATATTTCCCACTGATACATTGGATAGATTTGCGTTAATGAAAATGATACGTATATGTAAAGTTAAGATGTTTGGTAGCTTGCAGAATTAATGCCAGCCAAAGTAGTGTGATGGATGTCTATATTGCGTTGCGGCAGTCGATTCTTTTCGTACACGGCACATATTGTGGCTCATCTTTGTTATACAAGCTGTGCTCGGCGTTGCATTCTTTCCTTGCTGTCCTTTCAGGGCTAGCGTCCTATGCCCGTCTTCGGACACTCATCTAGGTATCCAGTTTCGCGTCGTAAAAGTTGATCAGCAGTACCACGGGCTTTGGCTCTTAAAGCCTTCAGCTGCTCCCACTGTCGCAGATGGTTCCTAATTACTATTTTCATTAAGCAAAAATAGTACTTCAAGCAGCAATGTTTTCGACTCTGCTACAGATTGTAAGATTGCTTCCCAATGGACTACCTTTTACTTAACAAAAAATAGTACATTGGCAACTACAAATACTTCAATAGAAACTAGCGGAGAGTAGGTAGAATCCGTAATTCACATAGTATTGGCTTCCTCAGGTTTTCTTGCAACCAGTTCTTTGTACTTGCTTTCTTTTTTCAGTGTCAGATGAAGCCCAGATAAATCAATACGAGACGATCCGAGAACGGCGGAAGATATTTCCTGTCCAGATAATGTGCAGGTTGGTTGAAAATGGAACAACTTGCTCAAGTGGTGTATAAGAGAAACCACTAAAAAGCTGAATAGTCTGATTGCCAAGGACAGAGAGCTTATCCCACGTTTTCTTTTCCTTTGCAGGGTTGACCGACAAGCGCTTTGTATGTATGTGTTCTATGTGCGGACGCTCAAACATTTATCACATCATGTTCTCAGGGCTTATCTATGTTGGCGGTCGGCAGTGGTATCACTGGGATGATACTGTTATCTTCTACATATCCCTACTGTCTTTGAGCAGATGAAGGTAAAAAGTGCTCAATGTGCGGTAGGCAGCCGGTTGAATTCACTTCTTGATTGTCATTATTCCGTTATCAACGTGCTTGATTGAAAAGCCATGTTCAACGATACCTACTATCGCTGCTCCACTGACAACAGCGAGCGTGGCAACATGGTCGGTTGATATTCTTGGTGCGGTGTCCAATTTTTTCTTGCAATCTTTCATATCAGCATTCAAAGACAATCTCCTCAAGATCTGCGTTAAGTTGGAAGGGCAGGTTCGAATTCGTGCTATGTTTAGTTTTAGCTGCAATTGTTTCTGCCATTTATGCTCCTGCTCATAACGCGAATAATTATTGTGGCTCTCTTGCCTGTGAATGCCAAGCTGCTGCGTAAGAAAGGCTTTCCATTTTATAACCAACGAGCGGGCTCAACCATAACTTTTCTTAATGGTACCTTGCCGATGGCTCCCTAGTTCGTCAGCCGCCATACAAAGATCTCTGGAACAGGGGTACGTACGCATTTAGCTCTAGATACCCTTCCAGACATCCGGAGTAAGCTTCTTCTGCTCGTCAGCTACTCCAAGTAGCGCATTTTTAATGTTGGTGGACAAGTGGAGTGGGAAACTTTCCGCACAGCATTAAAGCTTTCAGCTCGACTGATTTCGGAAATGCTTCGCTTCAGTGATGCCTGGCCAGGCGCACGTTGCTGAGGGTATGCGGTCTCAACTGGGGCAGCAAAGGAGATGGGACGCCCGGCTGATGTGTGGGTAATCTAAATAGGTTTTTTTACGTTGTTTCAGTTTTTACTCCTATAGCACGAATGCTTATATATGAGTGGCAAGAAAAATCTACAGATACGCACAGGCATGCTTCATATATTATACACTTTTTGCCTTTTTCAAAAGTATATCATCTACGAAGTATACTGTAGAAGATAAGAAAGGAGTAGAAGATCTTGATTTGCTTTATTGTATTTTTTTTACGATTGAAACAAAAACTAAATGTACCAGCAGTGGTCTCTATGATTGTACCGATCTATTAACTTAGCATTTGAAGGGGCCTCTCTTGCCTGACTGTTCGGGCTGTAAAGACTTTTCTTCAGAAAAAGACATGATAAAAAAGTGGCTAACATAACTTAATAGGTTGCTTACATTTTATCAACCATGTAGTAACAATGGTCAACGTACGAGACTTACAGAAAATTGGGGTAAGACCTCTCCAAAAAGGAAACAAACAAGCTGTTATAACGGATTATATCGTACGAACTTATTGCATAGGCTGTTAGTATCAATGCTGCAAGACGATACTGGTTAGACAGCATACTAATTTATAGATATTTTGCCTTTGGCCTGCTAATAAGAATGTTAGGAAAGAATCGAAAGAAAAGCGTTCAGGAAAGAGAAGGCTAAGAAGATACTTATTCCTTCTGATCCCGGTCCTAAACAATAAATAATGCATGCACCATGGGAAGTGGTTCCTGATGTACTATTTCTTACTTAATTGAAGAATAGTACATCAGGAACCGGAAATCGCCCAATAGAAACTGACGGTGACAAGATAGAACCCGCATTTCCCAAAGTGATAGAGTAGTGATAGAATGAGAAGTCAGTAATAAACTATCTCTATAAGGAATACTTTAGGCAAAGTATTCTATGTATCCTTCCGGAGGAAAAGTGGGACTTTTATCAATCGGGTGCCTGAAGAATAAGCTGGCTGATCCTTAACCGAAGAGTCTTTAATTCTATGAAAATCGCTGTTACAAGGACGTACTTTTGTACATCTTCGCGATTTATCGGGAGGAGAAATGAAAAATGATGTTGCGAATCTTGTTCTTCTATCATTACCATAACAATACTTTAATTAGAAGGACGAAACAGTTATTACTTCTAGCAAAATGACTATTAAAGGAAAAGGCAGAAAACTCTCAGAAACTGAATAGACTATGAAAAGCCACTAGTATGTAAAAATCTGTAAGAAATTTAGTGTAATACGCAGATACACGTTCGCTAGATTTAATATGAAACGAACAATTGAACTTGTTATCCCAAGACAATTGACTGAATATGTCCTTTTATTTGCAGAGAAATAGAAAGTTAGAAGGTTGAATGCCAACCTAAAATGAGGCAAAAGAATCTCCATGCAACCTTTCGTGACTGCCTGAATAATGGAAGTCAACGTTGTGTTGCAGGTCGCAGTATCCAAGTGAACGAGGATGAGCCAGCCTACAGCGAGTGAAGCTGCACAGAAGTTCTGGGATGATTTCAAAGCTGAACGAAATGGTACGCAATCCAGGCACTGGTTGCATTCTGCTTATGCGAGACTTTAGCTATAGAAGAGCAAATCCAATCTTCAGCTTCGCTTTCTAAAGATGATCTGACGACCCATTTCTCTAATACTTTGCAAAGGATTAACAATTTGGAGAAGCAGTTAACGAAAGCGACGGAATTTATACCCTCGTACGATCAACGGCAGTTGTCGATGGTTAGAGAAAAAAATATAGAAAACAAACTATAAAGCTAAACACGCTGAAACAGCAACTGAAAGAATTAAATGAAGCATTGAATACAACAAAGGTACAGCTTATACCAAAACCAAAGTTCTCGTTCAGATCGCGGAAGAAGAAAACGGAACCAGCTATATCAATGCAGACGGATACACTAAAAAATGGTAATATTGACTTGACTTACCAAGTTTATCTTCCTCACATGTGTTTCTTGTAATAGATGGTATAATTGCAGACGCAATAGATGAAGCAACTGTATCCTTCAGAGATGTTTCAGACCAAATTCTTATACCAAGTGTCAGTGATAATGAAAAACCGGTTGATGTCCTGCTATCCAACTTGAGTCGATGCGTGATCTGTCTTTTGGATAAGATCAATATATCCGCGCTTCATATTCGAAATCTACATAATTGTGTCGTTATATGCGGTTCCATAGAAGGTTCGGTTCTGATATACGGATTTACCCGCTCTGTGTTATCCGTTGGTTGTCATCAGGTGCAAATCGGATTTGGGGTAAAAAGGTGGTATAGGAAGGCTGATAGGTTCTTGTAGTTTCGCATGCATGAAGCACAAAACGCGCTTATTCTGCTGAATGTCTCTAGCCGTCCCATCATGGAAGATTCAACAGGGATACGACTCGGTTCTCTGCCGTCAAGGACCAAAGAGGTGTGACTGACAGTTTGATTGGTGTGATACATGGTTTCTAATACTTATTTCCTTATCCCTGGATTGCAGATCTTAGCGAATCTGTACAACGAGATGGAGGATTTCAATTGGTTAAAGAAGCAGGCTTCGCCTAACTGGAGCCTATTAAGCGAAGGCGATACTGACAGGTTGTACAACGGTATAACAGTTTTAGCAAGGCGTCTAGAACAGGACGGGGACCAAAAAGTGATAGTAGAAGAAGGCTTGCAATGGCTTCCGGAAGATAAAACGTGATCGTGTGAAGTGAATTTCTGTTGATTTGAAGAACGAATCGGATTGCGAGCTCAGATGAGGTGTCCCATGTGATTGGCGGATCAATTGATAGTGAAAAGATAGAGTTGGGAAACATGGTTTGTGACATGTTACGCACGGTTGAAGGCAGCACCCCCAACTATAAGATCTAATTGATTGGTTGAGAATTGCATATCACAATGGAGGTGTAAACCCGGTATGGCAATTTGACCGAGGCTGTGGGGAAAGAGGTTTTAGTATCGTGTGCTGTATGGTTGGCCTAAAGAAAGAAAAGATAAGTCCTTTTCCCACGGATTCTCCTGAAATGGCTGGCTCAGGCACGCTATCATCCAGAGTATTCTGCCATACAACTGCTATTCCATCTCAATAACATTGTAAGCTGTCATATACAGATAGACTATGATAAATTTATGCGTTCTTATACAGAATTTCATATATCGTTACGTTATCCGTACGAATGATAAAACGTAATGTGACCAACACGATCGAGGGCATGGTTATGGATAAAAGTCTGACACCATTCTGCCGTGGGGTAAAAAAATTGCATAAAATTTTTGGGGGACTTGAAAGTATGCACTTAGAAAAACATTGGACCATCCGATACGGAAACTAAATAAATAGGCTTCGATCGTGCTAACTCTTCACCTCTTATCCTTTGGTCTTTGTATTAAACTAAAATGTTGGCTTTCAAGCGCTTGCCTGTACTATCTCGTCCTATTGGTCGTCGCGTTTTCTCGGTCCTCACCGAGAACGTGAAGGATAACTCGCTTCCCACGTTTATGGTTGGCACCAAGAATGGCTTTCTTCCTAGGCAAGACCCTTTGGTTGAACTTCCAGAGTCTTTTGACCGTCTGGAATCCTTGCTACAAAGAATGCCAATGCAACTCTTGGATGGTAAACCAGGTCTACTCGCTAGTGGCCAATTTGGTGATGCCGTGAGGGACGAACTGCCCCTGTACGATGTAGATTCCATTAACGACCAGCGACTTCTCTCTGGTACGGTCTCTATGAAGCTAAATAACCTGCTCTAACAATGTATATCCTCTCTTCTAGCCTTATTCCGCGATTACACCTTTGCAGCTTCTGCCTATCTATTGGAACCTTGTGACATCCTTTACCGTAACCAAAAGGATTATGGTTTGGGTAGAAAGGTTCTGCCAATGAACATTGCAGTGCCTCTTACAAAGGTGGCCGAAAAGATCCATAGCAAACCATTCATGGAATAGTAAGTACACATTGAAAAAATAAACAGATTTTGTCGATAGCTAATGTTTGTTTTAGTGCCTTGAGTTATGCGTATGTTACTTTTGCATGCATTCTACATTTTTCTAGGTTTAAACTAATACGCTTATTTCATAGGTTGTATAACTACAAGCGTTTGAATCCGCTTGGCGATCTTAGCTATGACAATCTGGCCCTGATTCGTTCTTTTGCTGGCAGTGAATCTGAGTAAGTCTTTATTTTTGGAATAGCTGCCAGCAGTAGCAAACACTAAACTTCATTATAGGAAGGGATTTGTCTTGAACCATGTAACCATGGTATCTCATTCACCTAACCTTGTGCGTTATGCTGTTGGTGTTCTTGATGCCACAGAGCGTGGCGACCGAGCCGCATTTGACATGCAGATGTCTGGGCTGAATGAAACTTATGAAACAATTAATAACGAGATGGAGATGATGTGGTCACGGAGCTTGCCAGAGGACTATATCAAGTTCAGAACGTTCATCATGGGAACCAAGAATCAGGTGAATTAAATTAAGAAACAACTTGTTTCCTTGTCGTTAAGCTAACTAATACGAACTTGTAATAACAGCCAATGTTCCCTGACGGTGTAATTTACGAGGGTGTGAGTGATGAACCCATCGTGCATCGTGGCGAAAGCGGAGCAAACGATTCCATGGTTCCTCTTGGGGACAATCTTCTACAAATTACAGAGATCATGCCTGAAAATCCTTTGACGCGCGTCTTGAAGGACTTCAGAACATATCGCCCTACCAACCATAAGGAGTTCCTCGAACATGTTCAGGACAGAGCACGGAAAGTCCAAGTCAAGCAGTTTGCCATGAAAGATCCAAACTCGGCTGGTACGTATTTGCTTTTGCGGGAAAAAGCTCTCTATATCAATTGTATAAATAACATTCTGTAACTTTAGCGCTCTACTTGTCCAACGTGGACCAAATTCGTGCTTTCCGTCACCGCCATTGGAACTTTACTAAGGAGTACATCATCAAACACACAGCGCATCCCGTAGCCACAGGTGGTTCACCCATCGTGACCTGGTAAAATTTCCCTTTTTCCTTCTTCGCGTTCTCCAGTACTATATTCAGGAATAATATTAATCGGGACCTATATCTAGGCTACCCAACCAATTGTCTGCTGTCCTCAACTTGTTAAACGAAGTTAGCAGCAGTATTGATCAAAGCCAATTGACCGAAGGCAACCTTATCCGGGTTACTGAGATTCAGAAACGTGCAGCAGCTCAAAAACGTTTCCTTGACAGAGAGGTAGCCAACCTCAGAGAGAGATTCGCTAACCAGGATAAAGTCGAATAATGTATAAGTAACCCCTTGCTTAACGATAAATAAATAAAAAATTGTATTTTACTTGACCACTAGGGTAAGGCAGCTTAAACTTAAAAACTTTCAGCACCAATTCTATTTGTTTTTGCATAGTCTATAAGTAATAGCACTCTGTTTTTTCTTTTTTTGGACTGTATTCAATGACTGATAGTTTTCTTATCGATGGGACGGCAAATATGCGTTTCTTTTTGCTTTCTAACCGGTTTTCGCCGATAAGTTAAAAATTACCCACAACAAGCCTGTTTTTGTTCTCTGCAAGGAAACCCTTACTATGTTCCATACCATGACGGCCCTTTTTGACCTCCAATCGCTCAATTTGCGATCAAGTAGCTGTATGACATCATGATGAACGTCATAGCGCAGTTTAGCTTGAGATTTCAGTACAAGCTGGTTAGGTAGTCGTTGTAGACTTTAGTGCTCTGAGATAAACATCTCACGTGTAAGCCGTCTGGGCACTGAATAAGACGGGAAAATATCGAGGAAACAGAGATGAATATAAGTGTCATATAGTCTAGATAGTATCTCTTGATGCCAGTGTACTTAAGCATTTGTTTCATCAAGATAATAACATAGCATTTCTGTTTTCTGGGAGTAATCGCCATGTGCTATATTATATCAAATTGGTCTTCGCAGGACACACTCTAATTTGAGTCTCTGATGAGTAAGGGTATAGCCATCTGCACTGATAATTGTAAACGATATAGCTGCTTTGATTCAATTGAACGATCAGGCTCTCTTGTGATTTATGCATAGACATATAGTAATCATTTGGACAAAGCATTCAGAGTTTTCTCATTTCAATCGTATGCATGGCAACAGCCTGACTTTGCTTTGTAGGTTGCTCATCCTGAGCATATTGCTTGTGAGATAAGCATTATAATAGCTATTCCGTTGAAAACTTTTGCATACTCGAATCACGTATGGGCTGCGAAAGTGCTTGTTACAAATATTCCATTTGACAAAACGGTATGAGTTTAGTTTCGTAAATACAGGTAATAATGCATTTTACGAGAAAAATTAGGTTTCATTTAGAGAAAGTAATATTGATGAATTTATCCCCCAACTTTTTCCTACAGAAAATTGAAAATAAATCAAATGTTTACGGATCCTCAACTATGCTTACTTGTTAAACATTCGTCTGAAAACAACCGCAGCATCATCACTAGTAAACTTCATGGTCACCTGCTCCCCATTCCTTCTTAAACTCTAAAAGTTACTATTAGATTGGCTTGCTTTCCGAGATGTTTCAAGTGTACCTCTATCCCTCCAGGAACCTTGTTGCCCATTTCATGCAACTCTGCATCTGTCACACTGCTCTGCACGTTTGCTACGAGCAAGGTGGATGATTTCCCTTTGACACTGATTGGTATTGGTGATTCTGGCTTGCGTGGTGTAGAGCCTAGTTGATCTTGTGGAACACCTTGGTTTCCTGCGTTGTTTTGTCTGCGTAAATTATCAGTTGGGTAGGGTGATGGTCGTCTTGCTTCACGAGTCACTTGATGGCCCATTAAGCGTCGGACATTTTGAGCATTGGCAAGAGAAACAGGGTCTTGTTTTCTGGTGGATAGTCGTTGTTGGATCGATTGTTTTGGTTGCGAGTTTGGAGAGGCATTAGCAGTCTGTGCCGCCGCTGCTGCTGCTGCCGCCGCACCTTTGATTGTCAACCCCATGGAGGGTCTTACCGATTGCTCAGCCGATACTATAGCTTCGCGTACCCGATCAGTTAATGGGCGTTTCGGTGATTGATCATTAGCCGCTATCCCGTTGTTTTCGGAAACATTCTTCCGCTTCAGGCTCGAGATTGCAGCTATGTCGCTCAGTATTAGTTCGTTTGTTGGGATAAAATCTATTATACATACATTTCTCTGCTTCCCTATTATCTGTGGTAACCTCCGCAGTTGAACTCTGAATACAGTAGATGAAAAGGTCAGTATGATAGTAGCTAGTTGCAACAACTGTACCTGTTGCGGCGATTTGGTGTTTTCTGACTGTTTGCGAGCTTCGCGCCGTCTTTGCTGTGTAAGTAACAGATGCTGTCTTTGTTGTTCTAGCTCTCTCTGCCGTTGCAGTAACTGTTGTTCGTCCATGCTGTTCAAATTCGGGTAACCTCCTGAATACATATGATGGATGTTCCCAATTGGTGGCCTTGCACCTGCAAATTTTGGGTTTATATGGATCCGTGTCCCAGGTGCAGGCTGATAATTCATCATCGGTATCCCATACTGCGGCATCGGCATTCCATTCTGTGCTACAGGCGTACTGAAAATTAAGGTCAGATGAATCAATACTTTCATGCAATGGTAGATCCTAAACACCCCGCCCTCTTTTTTTCGTATCCTTTTTTTCAATCTTTTGTTGTTTCTCCCCTTCGATGCAAATAATCTGTAGCAAAATCAAAAAGAAGAAAAAGTAAAAAGCGTAATAATTCCAGACAGTTTGAGGACAAACCAGGTGGAAGCAAAGAGAAAAAAAGAACACCGTGAAACAAAGAAAACGGGCTAGGGCATACAAGGAAGTACCATGATGGAGACCACAATAAAATTGAAAAACGTACTTCATCCCCATCATGTCAAATACCGGATTATTCATAGGATACATTCCTGGGCCCATGTGCGATATCTTTGGGTGTCCTGGAAAGCTTTGAACGTTGCCCCTATGAAGACGAGGGCCATTATCTTGGCCGTAAGGGTTAAATCCAGGCCGGCTGCCGTCGTTCAGTGGCTTCGCTGCAGTCGGTCTAGGTGATATTGGTTTCTTATTGTGGCTGCTATGCACTGGTATCGTCTTTGTAAGATTCGTCTTGTTGCTGTCCACCTGAGACGACGTTATTTTGTTCTGAGATTTCTTATCTTCCTCTAAGTGAACTGTTGTGCTGTCTACACCCTTGCTTGATTCCTTCTCCTTAGTAGGCTTGCCCGCTTCAATTTCACCATCTGTCTTAGCCTTTAACGTCTGGGTTGTGGTAGCCTGTATGTTGGTGGCAGCAATCTTTTCGATCAGCTCTTTCTCTTTTGCGCTACTGTCTTCAACGCTTTCTTCCTTATCGGCTACATCATTCTTCATTTGCTGTTTTTTAGTATTATTCGACTTTAAGCTTTCCAACTAAGATTTTGAAATTTTTCGTTTAGGCGTGAGATGCATTGTCTAAATGCTTCGAACCTTTGCGCTATCAGAAACCTCGGAAACTTCTTTTACTTCGGATTTCGCAACAGCCTTAGTAATCTCTTTCTTTGTATCTGCTGCGACTTCCTTTGATTTCATCGCTTTATCGTCATCAAGAGTATCGAGGCCGAATTCTCTCTCCAATTCTTCAATATCAAGGTTGTTTGTATCATAATCTCCTCCGAGTTCTCCTTCAAGCTCATCCAGTCCTTCAAGGAAATCGATTTCGTTGTCTGACATCATTGTAGAAACAGGTGTTGCGTAGAAAGGACGATTTAACGGAGCGCCCCATGGTGTCCTAAACAAGTGACTTGTAAATCAGACATTGCAGATTCATTGGGAGACTGTGTGTCCTCCAATGCATTCTGGACTTTAGTGTCAAATGTGATAGTAGCTTACCAATACCAGTACCTACAAGATAAATATCGGTAAAAAGTAGTATTTTTTTGTTAATTTGCGCCACTGCAAGACTACTTTTGCGCCAGCGAACATGATAACTTTACGCTGAGAGCGACAAATTCCACGCTAGTATTTTACCGTAACAGAATGCTCAAGGCTGAAAGAAAAATCCGTGTTTTTACTGTGCATAGTTCAAGTATTGATGAAACCTAAGATAATAATAGGATAACATAATCTTATTTCTTTACTGACGATGCTCATTCTAAGGAGCAGAAGGACTAGAACCAATGACTTGAGCACTGCTGCTGTAATTTCGCAACTTACATTGGCTGAGGAAAATGTTCGCGTCGGTTAAGCTATACCTTAGCTGCTCAATGATAAGGAATACTTGAGTGAGAATATCCATTTTCATACGGTGCATTCTTGCGCTATAACCTGTCAATTCATGCAAATTGATGTTGTATTATAAGTACCTTGCTGATGACCCATCAATAAAAGTTACAAGTGCATGTGTATTTCCTTGCCCTGACATATGGTCACTTTCATACAAGTGATTTAGATCTGGGTTGTTGTTGTATCCTTCTCTCTGCTTCCCCCTTTTTACATGCCATCTTACACTATATGAGCGATATCGCTTCCAATGCCTATTAAGCGAGCAAATACCTTTGTTGTCATTATCTGCTGCTGAAAAGTGTGGTCCCGAATATCCCATGGTGGTGTTGGGTAAGATATCATGATAATGTTTCAGATACGTTCCTTTATAAACCAGTGTGGTTTTTGTTGTCGTTTTCATTTCAACTTTGGACTTTTTTTTCTCTTTTTCCAGGACTCATCACCCTGTTGCTATGTATACACGCCTTGCAATTGCACTCTTTGACCTAGACTAACTTTACGTTGGACAGTGTTCTCGTGATTGATGCGGCCGAGGTGCTTTCGCCCTCTCTTTCCTTTTTTCCTCTCGCGCCCTAGGATAAACACAGCCCCTCTTAACGGAGTGCGTATGCCATGGATTTGTATAAGGGGTCCGTAAGTAGTTTATCTTTTATTGAATGAGCAATTGCATACTGACAACACCTTTTTCCGTCTGTAGCTCCTGGCGGCTTTTTCATATTTTAACAAGTGTTAGCTTGGATGCTTAATAAAAAAAGAACCGAATACCGTTGGCCATCTTGGGTTGGATGTGCCGCGGTCCCCAACCAATGTGTTGGGGTTACCTTTGGGGGAACGTAAGTAAGAAGATATCATATCATTCCCATTTACTAATCATGAATTACTCGAATCAATTTTGTGTCCACTGGAGGATCAAGTTGATGTAAGGAAATGTAGTTCCCGCATAATGTATATACTAAGGACGCAAATCTACTTCTTTCTTAGCTCAAACTTGCTCCTTTTCATGGACAAGAAATATATTTCAGAGTAGCGCAAAATGTAATTCAAAACAGTAATCCTATGTTGCGAAAGCGCCTAAGACACTTGCCGTAATATTTAAACCCTCCCAGAAAAGGGAACCGCGGCAATACTGTCATCCACAGATTGCGGACGAGACCCTCCTGGTCTTGTTGGTCTGTCCAAATGGGTTTGGTAATCTGAACAAATTCATGCTAGCCAGCATGTCTCTGTCCCATAACATCTTGTACTCTTTGCACAGCAAGATGCTATGGAGAGAAACATAGTGGGTAGCGGTCACCATTCCAAAACCTCCATCGGCAGCCATGACAGGATTTAAATCCTGCTCAACATGATATTGCTGTCATCGCTTTTAAGTTGCGATGAAATGTATTTGCCTATTGTTACTAGCATAGCTCATTGCGTCGTTTAAGAACCTACGCGAAATAGGCACCCTTTTTATGCGGTATCCTTTATACTTAATCCATGTCCGAATACAAGCAGTACGACTTTTCTTTCAAGATTGGATCGCTTTTTGCTTTCAATGAGACAAACGTTTGGTTTTCTTTAGCAGGTAATGAAATGGTACGCAGATAACCATAATTTGTGCCGCAAGTGCTTCCAAGTAACTGGATCTTCATTGACCTTCATCTTCCAATTCCTTGTAATATAGTTTTCTTTTAATATTATTTGTTTTTCTCAGCCAGGACTATCTCTTCTACCTCCAAACGCCAGAATATTGCTTATTTCCCTTAGCACTCTGTGCAGTTCGATAGTTATGGATCTTATCTCCCTTCTTTAAGGCTCACAAAATCCGAAAAATTCCTTCATGTGGAGAAAACTGTTATCCAAGCAACTATCGTATTCATTCTCTCTCTTCATGGGATTAACTGCCTTTACCGTAGACAACAGTAAAGAATTGCTTAATTCCTTAGGTCGGGCTGCTGTCAGGTATGTGACTGAAAAAGACATCAGTTTTCTCGGACCCTTCTTTCTACGTGTGAGCAAACTGATATTCACATTATTTGAATATATCAGGACAATAGCGTAGACGGCTTTTTTACGCTCCTTGGCGGAATTTTATGGCTTTCTAGGCTGTGGAAGAAATATCATTCAACGAAGTTTCTTTGCTACTTCGCTGAAAAGGCTTGCCACAGATAGGGTCGTCATCTTATACGTGCTTTATATGTAACCAACTCAAAATGAATATTGAAAACAATGTCAATTTTGACGTGTCTACATAACAAGGTAGTTAATTGAATAATCGGGATTTGCCATTGGGATAAGAATAAAATAAAATATCTTCCTGCCAATATTTTTTAACCTTTAAGTAAGAATTAGAACAGGGAACTTTTGTTCTAATAATGTTTGTGACATACTACGCATACAATGAGTCAACAACGTGAAACAATGTTAAGGGTTTTCTCATATTAAACTATAGCTGGAAGTACAGTGATTTCGTAAAATAGGATATCTTAGGAATATGCCGGTTTAGCATTTTCATCCGGATCTTGGATGCATAATCTCCCTTGACGTCGGCAAATTAAAGTATGTACTTACACATGCCACTTTGTTCAATTCGCTGAACATTTGGATGATATCAGGTGAGATGTAGACAGACTCTGGCAAAGCTGGTAGTGACGTGGGAAAGGACTAACAGGAGATTGTTAATATTCATTTGGCTGAGTATTAATCACCTTTTCATCTTTAAATGAAGAGTGACATCGCAGAATAATCCCGCACAGGACAAACCGCACAATAAACGTGTAGAGAAAATCATCAGCCATAAAACGTTTCACATGAGGATCTATCGAGATAAACTGAATTTTCAGATCGTTATGAAGAATAAGCTTCACATACCTACGTTTGGATCGGCCAAAAGCATATCACCGATCGTCTTTTCCATGATAGAAACCATATTAACACATTCATCCCATTTTTCTTGATCCAGCTTCCCGATATCAGATACGGAGCAATATCCCAGAAGCGGTGTATGTAAAAAGAGTGTGAATAAACTGCCAATCTCGCTCTTATCTTGCACGGAGGAAGGATACTCAATCGGTGAAAATAGACACATAATGGGCTGGTGGAATATGTTTGGGATCGTTTTGAAGGCAATGCTATTGCTACTGTCAATGATAAGGAAAAGCGGTTTACGGGTAAAAGGCACAAGATCCGCGGGATGCAAACAATGGCTGGACGGTATGTTTGGGTTATCCGGCCTATCTGAAACTGGCTTTCTTTGACTAGTGGTTACTCCTCCATTGTAACCTTGCACGCGTGGATCCGCATATGTACAGCCATCTGCCGAGAGATATAGTAACATGGCCCCGTTATCACCAGTATCTTTGTACGCTGTCGAGATATAGACCAGTAATTGGCTCAAAGACGGTCGATAGAGCAAGTACTTATGAGGATTTGCTTGCTTATTAGGTTTTTCCGTTTGTGCAGCTGTTGTATTGCTGTTCGCATTCGATGGGGCAGCTGATTTTGATGTATCTTCTGACATTCCTTGCTCTACCTCTTTGGTGCTCTTCTTGGTACTGGGTTTGTTGATTACAGGCTGTCTTTCGAGAGATTGAAGCATGCGGTACATATCCAGCGTCAATTCCGAAAACTTGATCTGTTTCTGATAGTTTCCGACCAAAATGGCTTCTTGCAACCTTAATTTCTGGACACCTGACTCTTTTTCTCGGCTCGCGTAAGGTGTTGCTGGTAAACGGTGCACTATGGTTACGGGAGTTCGATCAGCGCTGATAGGTACTAGCTTTTTCTCCGCTTCCATAAACGTTTTGATTTCGTTCGTAACCATTTGCCATTCCTTTGCATCCAGAGGTTTAAAATTTCTTGTATACTCCTCTACGAGTCCTTCCAGCTCGCTGATCAACAAGCGAATATTATCGTCCTTATTCAACAATAAGCTTACAATGATAAACCGTGCGTAGTATCGCATCTTCTTGATAATCAATGCAGGACTACAGAGGACGATTTTTAGTCACGGAGAAAAAAGAGGATTTCTCTGTAGAATACTTTTTCACTTCGAGGATATCCTTGAAATATTGCCGATCATGAATGGCTTCGTAAAACACGTATGCCTCATGCAAGTAATTGGTTTCACTTGTTCGTAAACTGGATAACTGCTGAGCGATTTTGTTTCGTATTACCGCAGTTCATGTACGTACTAATAATGGTAATAAAGTTGCCCGATCTTGCTTGCAATTTCTCCCACCTCCCATCGTTTAAGGCCATAGTTGGTTTTGTTCTCCAGAACCTGCCTTTGTTATTTTTTTTTTCTGTCATCAGAAATTGTAATATAAATTTTATCGTCTAATGCACCTGTGCGTTTGTTGAAATTTCCATAGCTGATCGTCAATGCTGTTAATAAATCAGAATACGCTCGTATATTTCGTCTTGCCTTTGTATAAACTTCGAACGTCTTTTCGAAATACTGTTACCCGTAAAAGTGAGAATTAAGGTCAGGGGAATGAACAGTTTAACATACCGGCCTCCACTGACGATGGCTTCCAGTGGGTGGCAAATCCCTACCAGGATAACGACTGAGCAAAATCCAAACAGTTGACCCGTTGTCAGTTGATACCTTAGACCACTGAATAGGCTTTGGCTTTTTTCCAAAAGATATTGGAACTCTTCAACGAGTTTTCTATTTCGCAAAGCTTCTTCGTCTGCTGAAACTGTAGATGCCGTGGTTGGATTTGCATTTGTTTGTGCTGTTGTTGGTATGGCAATGTCGTGAGCTGACACAGCATCGCTGTTTGCTTTGTTTTTGAATTGGCATGTTAAATATGCATCGCGGTTTAAAGAATCCTTTGCTGCGCATTACCGGGAGTTGCAGTAGTGGAGACTGTAGCTGTGGATATACTAGGAACACCTGTTGGAACAAAGGCCGGTTTATCGACCAAAGGTCTTGTAGTATTTTCTTGCTGAGTTGAGGTATTATCCATGACCGTTATCAGAAGCCCTTTGTCTAGAGAGATAGAGAAAGAGGGAAGTGGGCATATTCGCCCTACCTGTGTTATTATTTTTGAATAGTCGGGAACAATCAATTGGTGTTCCGCACCAAGGAAATCCAACTGTCAATGCGAAATAGGGTTAAGTCTTGTCTTTATACATCAACGCAGGAATTTTTTGCATGGGAAAATTAACCTGACTAAGAGGCGTGTGTCTGTGAGAATTATCGGAAACAAAGTATGGCCTGAATCTAGATCCTGTCACCTTCCGCTTCATGATTTCTTCTTCCAACCTTCTACGTTTCACCACGCGTCATTATGCATCCCGCATAGAATTCATAGAAGATTTTCTCAGAGCTACTTCCTTATTACTTCCAGGTTGGATAGAATACAAAAGCCATCCAACCTAAGTATTAATATATCCTTTCTCCTATTACTAAAGGTCGATTTGAAGATATCGAGCTATGTTACCAGACAAGTAAGTGAATGAGTTAACCCATTGTCTTGAACACATTTTGACATCAGAAGCAAGTACTCTCTATTCTAAATCTAGTCTTGCTCCGTCATACCCATGTTCTCGCTCGAGCTGCAAAAGACACACAATTCACCTTTAATGCACATGTGAAACAGTACTATAAGAATTCGGCAGCACTGACTCTTAGCATTCTCTCCTGTACGGAAGTTGTTATCGAACTCTTTGTTCGTCGTCGCTGTGGTAACCAAAGCCGATGGCATGTTGTTGCAGGGCTGGAAGGAACAAAGTAAGATTCAGTGCAAAAGGGAAAAAGAAGAAAGAAGGACCAGGTCATCTTATTTCGCTTGCGTTTATATCAGAGCCATTCTACGTTTGGTCCTGTTTTATAGGACCGGAAAGCGCATGCTGTTACATCCCACCCACTTGGTTCGTAACATAGATCCCGTATCCTTTGAACCTTCCAATACAGATAAATTCGAGCTGATGACCTTGGATCCCCGCATCGGTACACCAGCAACTTCGGATCTTTCCTTCTGGCAGGGCTACGTGAAAATGAAACGAAGAATAGGATGGGCCCACATTGCAGAAGTCCTATGGATCGTCCGCCCTGTGATTTATGGTAAGATCATAACTATAAGTGTTAATGTGAGAGGCAGTTCACCGAGACCTGGATAAGTAGTTGGCATGCTCATGATGCAGAGAAGAAAGAAGCAATCTGAAGAAACAGAGGCCTCCAAGTGGAAGCCATGGCTCGTTTCACTTGGAATCGATCTTTTATCACGTACGGCAGCAAAAACTCAACCCATGTCATTGTTAGAGAAAGATGAAATAGCACGACGCGATTATCTATTTCTTTATTATCTTCTACGTGGACCCATGTTCGAAAAATACACAAGGTAAAAGAGAGCGCATAATGATCTAAAGGACTTCAAAAAATCAACAATCTTTGTCTTAGACCATGGCTGGAAGGCTTTTGTGCCGCAACCGAACATCGACCGCTTGTATCCATCATAGCAGGTATTATTGTATCACGGAGCTGGTTCTAATCAGATACTAACGACATTCACTTCGTTTTGCTTGACAGCTGCAATCAACGAGTATCTACCATTCTGGGAACAATGCTACTTCTACACAGCCGCTTCATGAAGACGCATCCCCAATTTCGTGGTCCTCAACCGTTGAAATATAATAAACCAGGCATACTATACTTTGCACATTCACCCACCATAGTCACCATTCTTCTCCTGTACCATATGCTCAAATATTGCTCATATAGAGCATGAACAGCGTTTTACCTGAATTATCTAAAGCAAAGGCAGAAAATGGAGCACATAGCAGTAAGGTTAGGGAAAATGGTAGAGGTAATAGTAATAATAAACAAAACAAAAACGAGAGGTAATTAATGCAAGAAAGCAGATACTATGCCGAAAAATCACCCAAAAGTTCAGGAACTTTGATCTCTCCCTTGGCAATCTTATCCACGGTCTTGATCATGTCATATGTAATAGCTGGTGTCACAACAGAATCCTGCTTATAGTCCGGATGCGACGTAACAAATTTACGGAGATAAGCAGCACCGGTCATCAGGTCACCACTAGCGCGTTGGCTAATCAACGAAAGATAGCTGGATAGCTTGCAACGTGTCTCGATATCGATGTTTGTGCTATCCAGGTAGCTGTAAATCAAAGGCACAAATCCAGGGAAGCCCTCCTCCTAGCAAAGTAGGTATGTGTTAGGACAAAAGACTCCTTTAACCTTAATTTATCCAATTTACCTTGCCGTTAATGATTTCATTCATTGTCATTAACTCGTACTCATCTTCCGTATCATCACTCTCACTGTTGCCATCCGGCATTTCTGCAGCTTGTGCTAGATTGTCAATGAGAAGCGAGGTACATAAATATCAATCGACCTACATGTGAATACATTCTTGCGGAAATAGAATTTTTCGTTCAACACAGCAGCTCGTTTATGAGCTGTTCGCATGTTTTCATCCACCTACGTCAAGTATAATCGAATCAATATCGGCAGCCGTGAATCAATAGTGTTACCTTTGACATGGGGATGTAGAAGTTTAGTCCAAAGCTCAATATTACACGGGTAAGTAAGACAATGAAAACGGCAAATGCAGCATTCTCGAAATCGGTTAACTGAATTTCCATGCTTCTAAATTCTACTCGCCAACCAATGTCCGAGTTGGGCGGTGGAGGCTTGAAGCGGACTGTTTGCCAATTGGTCGATTGAAGATTCTATAAAGTATCAGCAGCTCTGTCGGATTGACCATGACACACTAACTAACCTCAAAGTGATCAGAAGACACCTTATCATCCTGATCCAAAAGCTCTTCAAAGATAACAAGAGGATCACGGATAAAGAGATGTGAAATATGTTTTGCCAGTAGGTCATCAATGTCGTTCTTTTTCAGCTTTTCATAGATATCCTTATCGTATACCAAATCCAGGTCATTGTACTTGGATTTGTACATAGCATCATTGGAGATATAGCAGTCGATTGAATCATAGCGAGATTTGTTGATGACGAAACGATCGTTCTTCAAAGGCTTTATAGAAAAGGTTAATATGGGTATAGACTCCAATCAAGTAAAAGTTACCTCCAAACCTCTTTCTTCTCGTGTTCTGTCGTCGACGCTAGCTGCAATCACATCCCATCGGCAATCAACGTCAGCGAGGTAACCTCGGAAGATCGGTGCGGCAGCAGTGAGGGCAAGCTAGACATGGATGAGTACAATATTTCCTCTGAACGGTCGTACCATAATAGGTGCTACTGGGGCTAAATGGTCGTAGAGGCGTCGTGCTTCCGCTAAATTGCATGCTTGAAACGTGATTTGAAGACAGCAACAACCCATTCCGAAACCCATAGCATCCATGTAAATGTGGTCCGGTTTTGCTGCGCCCTCTTTCGCCTCCTTATCATGAGCAAACATGTCACGGTCCCAAGGAATAGTAGGGTCAATGAAGGGTCGCGGAGTGTTTTTATCATGGAAGATCGGCATGTTGATCTCCACCTTTGCCTTCCGACGTCGGCGAATATTTGCCGTCAATGTACTGCACATAAACACGAGAATCATTATTAACCAATAGTCCCAAAGTATCGCGTACAAAAACTTACGGGAATCGGGCGTGTGGATTAATGATCTCGTCCGGTACAAATAAACTCTGACAAGTTTTCCCTCCGGGTTCAGATTTTGGATCCAATTCATCAGGACAGCCGAGACGTGGGTAATTGACCAGAGTTACTGGGATCTCGTTTGGCTTCATCGAAGATAGTGCCAGTTGACGTCGCAACTTCATACTTTTCTCCACATTAAGCAGATCGCGGAAAGACGCTCCATAGGGCTCGCCTGGAGTTCCTTCAAGCATGAATCGGCCATATTCTGGTCTCCATAAAGCTTGAGGCGTTTCCCTGCATAAAGTCCACGTCAAGCAAACAGGATAGCAAAAACAAAAAATGTTTCTCCCACGTTTCTTTTCTTTTTTCTCACATAACACACACACTCTCTCTTTCTCGCTCTCTCTCTCTCTCTCTCTCTCTCTCTCTCTCTGTTTTTCGCTTACGTCGTCTCTCCTTTGTTGTAGTCCAATTCAGCTTTCTGTAGCTCTTCTAACATCTCAAAAACTCGTAGAGAGAGGCGACTTCTTTTATTTTCTTCATCGAGACTCACGACAAGATACTCAATCTGTGGAAGCCCAACAACAGGATATCAGCATGAGATAGTTTATTGGCTGGCGTTGCAGGAATGAAACTACGATTTACCTCATCGCCCCAAAGCAAGCACTGTCTGGACCGAGATTTCATATCGTGGTAAATATGCAGAAACTGGTCAATACCATGGGACCGAACATGGTCAGCATAGGTCTTTGCCTTGTCCCAGTGAAGAGGGGTTCCAAGTGATAACAGACCCATAAAGAAGAAAGAGCGGTTGAGTTAGTCAGCAAAACGCACGAACTTCCCTGCCAAAATATCAATCAAGCCACAGCCTCACATTGGATGAGATACAAATTCAGGAAGCGACAGATGGATGACAAATTGCTCTGATAGACTGATCTCAAAGCCTCAAAGTTCTCTGACAATGTAAAAACAACTTTGCAACTGTTAACATCGCATAGCTTCGACGTTTTGAGGGTTGGTACCCGTCTATTTGTGTGTATTCTTGCACTCATCCGGGCTATTTTATTGGATTCAGTGATAGAAATAGCATTATTTCGTGACAAAGCATTCTCGGGTTTTGATGCAAAATCTAGTGTTCGTGTTACAAGCATGCCACTGTTAACTGGTCCTTGCACACTCAATGGAAAAATAAGCCGTAGATAGCTTACATAAGCACGCGAAATTGACGTTTTCCTATCTACGCAACATCGTGCCATTTACTCGATGACTATCCCGTGGGCGCTGAGCTAGAAATGGCGCATTCCTTTGTCCATCAACATTGGGTTGCCGGTTCCCACAGAGTTTGCGATCGTACTTTATTTCAAAAAATAAAGTCGCATCTAGCAAATTCACTCGGCGCATTTTGGAAACTGGGCTTGACGCTAACAAATTACATTAATTGTCGTGTTATAAGAGTTCGAATTGACCACTTTTACATACCTGTCATAAAACTGACGACGTCATACCCATCTCCCCGCCAAGTGAATGCAAGATGCGTATATAAATTTCAATTGGTGAGTAATAGAAGAAAAATAACAATAGTATTCAATGACACTTACTAAATACCGGGCGTAAAAGCCCTATCCACTTGACCCGTGGATCCTTTTCCGCCTTTTTGCTTGTTGCCTTTCAGATCGCCTTGAAGGAGCTCGGGACGATTCTGGTCTCTCCTCTTCTCGTCGGCTGATTCGTCTGCGAGACCTGGGTGGTACAACTATAGTCTCGGTTTGGCTGGCTCTTGTTCGACGTCGTGCAGTTGGGGCTATCATTTTCTCTTAATTTTTATAGAATACTATTGTCTGCTAAAGTCTTCTGCAGCCTTATTATCTCATATAGTTTGAAAGTTCGTCTGCATCCAGCCGGTAAAAAACTATCTTGGTATGTCTTCGAATAAAGTACGTAAAAGTTGCAGCATCTTCGGGTGCATCCGAACAAAGTTTACATAGTTTATGTGATTTCCTTTTCATTGTACAACGGATTTGGATGGAATGTTACATAAGTATTACACATGTAGATACAGTTTATAACTCGGTCTACTGTTCCCATCAATAATACCTCAATGTCTATCTTGATTCAAAATTATGTCATGCTTACAGAAAATGACGGGAAAAGAACGAAAATGACAAGTGAAGGAAAATAAACAAGTGGGTGACATGCTTTCCATTAGCGGTTTTTCTGCTAGATAACCGGAATAATAGTTCAAATTCCTAACCGGATCGTATTCACAACAGTAAAAATGCAAGAATACACAAAGTGCCCTTTATTGATCTTTTTGCAAGTAGGACTCCTGACAACTCGCAGTGCATCTCAAATTCTGATATTAAGAAGTCGATCTCCTTAGGGGATAGGTTGTTAAGAGCATTAGATATGTCATTATTCTAGCTTACAGACTCTGGATGCGTCTTATAGAGGTTTGTGGATTACTTTCTTTTTCGAGCCAAGTGAATTTCAACCTAGCACTATCTAGTTTCTTGGGTTTATTCAGTGGTTCAAATGAGCGCAAAAATAATAATTGTGTCCGCCC